>DWNM01000494.1:0-10686 GCA_018250375.1 Narcosius parisi helen
GTTTGTGTGAAGTCTACCAATTCGCACTTGGCCAGCGCGATAGACTACGGACTAACCCCTCTCTAAAAAGGAGACCCGTGTCCAGCAGTGGGACAGTAATGGGTTGACGACGATTTGATGGTAAGTTATCACTGCTACCTGTAGATAACTGTAATTAACTTCAAATAGGATTGGAGTTTATCCGAGGTCGGCTGCAGATACAGAAGGTGATAGAACCATTTGTGGTTTGACTCCGGAAGCACCACCGCCACACCTATTTCTTCCGGATAATTAATGAATAATTTGAATTTCCGCTTGCGGTGAGGGAGATATACTTAACCGAGGCGTTCCAACTAATTCCTCAGGGGTAGCAACGCACCTGTGTTCGACCTTAGGTAGGACTCTACTTTTATCTGGCCTTGATTACACGTATCCGTCGGCGGTTGTAGCTACTTACCATCAGGTGGGCTGCATGCTCGTTTGTTACTTTTAAATTATAAAAATATATCTTTATGAAAATATGTGGGTATTATCACGTAGAACAAAGAATTCATGCTTTTATAAACTTGAAACTATAGAGAAATCAACCCAAAAATATTCAGCTCATGGGATGTAGGCCGACGATAATGTAGTATTTTGGCCGAATCATTGTTGATGAAATAATCAGAATTTACGATACTTCAGGGAAATGATATCTGCTTCCAGCTTGATCATTATTGGAACAGGTACCTGTCCTACTGACAAACTATTGAGGGGTTAAACGAAAGAGTCGGAAATGACGGAGTATTTCTCGCCCAATGAGAATCATGGCCAAATGTTTAAAATAACTGTAGTAAAGTAAATGATCATAAATTTTCTCCAAGTTTTAGCTAACTTAGAAGGTAAATATTTAGGCTAAATTCGATCACAACAGCAAAACTTTAAATATACTATATACTTTAATTATATGTATTAAAATATATGTAAGCAAATTAAACAAATGTACTATGGAAAATGATTACAAATTTCAAAAATATAAAATGTAAAATGTATTAATATTTAGTGGATTTTGATTTGTATAATATATTCGTAGTTATCATATTATTATATTGTATATAGCACACGAGCATGCAGTCCACCTGACAGTAAGTGGCCTCTGCCGCCTATGGACTTCTATCGTCAATCCCATAAGATAAGATCGGTTTTACCTGAAGTTGGCCACAATGAGTTGCTACCGCTGAAGTATGTCTCCGTTAACACTCTTAAAACCAAAAGACAACAGCGCTTGACACTGCTGTTATCGTCGAACCACAAACGGTTCTACCATCTTCGAATTAAACATCGCTTCCAGTTTATCCGTCTGTCGTGGACCAAAACGATAGTGATGTTTTTAAATCATGTGCAAAGTACAGTTAATATTCGAAAATGAGTGCATTAACTTGAAAGAGCTTCGATAAAATATGATTTACGGTAATCAGTTGTTGGATTTATATTCACGACCCATATATTCGGTTCAGACTGTTATTTGTATACCTTATTCGTTAATCATTTTAAGGCTTTTTAAATCTTCGAAAATTCATCGTCTCTTTCAATACGTGCTTCGTATTTTGTCAAATTAGTTAACATAATTATTAATGGTATTGTGTTACATTATCATGTATTACCGTGCTAATTAATGTCATATCTCCAATTTTACCATACTAATACGACGATGACAGTGATATCCTAGTGGTTGAATATCGCCGTCTCAATCGGGCGGTACGAGGTTCAAATCTCATGTATATTCCTCGGTACCTTTGATTTTTTAAAGTTATGTGCGAATTAGAAATTAATTATCACTTGCTATAAAACGTCAATAAAGAAACTTGGAAGTCTGAGAGTTATTAAAATTTAAAAACAAAACTTCTCAAAGGTATGGGAAGTCTTCTATTCCACGCATAATCATCGCTGTGGAAAGGAGAGGAGACCCGTGCTCAGAAGTGGGACAGTAATGGTTTGAGGATAACGATAATACGACAGTAAACATGTCGCTGAATTTTTCGGTGCATTTTCATTTATATGTCTTTACTGCCGTCAATACAGAGAAGAGCCAATCCGTGAATATGACAAAACCGTCCATTTTAGAGGCGGCCTAATTCCAGGAGTTTTAAGTAGAATATTGATTGATAATTATAATGGTATATCTAATCAAGATGACTAACAATGACGATCCCGGCGCGGAGCGGTCACTGGACTACCACGCAGAGGGTTCCAGTTTGATCCCCGGCCAGTCAGTTATCTAAATGTGGAATTTAGATGTCTTTCCCGGATCTGGGTGTTTGTATATTCGTCTTTGTGTGTGACCATGGTAATCGCAACACAGGGAATCCTAATGTCTGACGTGTCACATGTGGGACACCCGATTGGAACGAAGTTCGAAATAAGTATTATAGGAGGTATAATTAAATAAATTAACAATATTTAGGAGTTAAACGATAAATGAAATAAGTGACGGAGTGCTAATAAAATTATAATCAATGTTTTTTAAAGTTATGAATATAAACATTTTGTTTTATTTTTAATTCTTATATAAATATCAACTTAATTATACGCATACACAGTAGACGCGCGCGTTGCGTATCTTATCACTATTGAGAGAGAGAGAGCGAACGAATAAATCGAATCCTATAATCGGCCTGCCCCCTCTCCGCGAGCGCTATGCAGCTACGCAGCTACGAGCGCTACGCACTCTAGCAAAAGTGTCGTGAGGATTTGCGTGACGCTCGCCCCCCTTAGCCAGCGCTTGCGTTTGCGTATTGCGCGGGCAATAAGGAACTTCGTTCCAAAAAAAATTTTCCAACGATTTATAATAATTAGACAGAATCGAACAGGGCCGTCATAGTCATATGTTAATGTGAGACGGTCGCGTGTTGCGGACTTATTACCGCATAGCGATTTCCGCTTCGCACTAATTTCCATGGCAAGAGAAAATCGCTCCGCATTCGTTACTCATGGAACATTAAGTAATATAGCGTGTTTTATTATTTGGCACTGAAACTGCATTTGGGTGAAATAAAAACATTTTGATGCGCTTATTTGAAAACTTTGTGTCGTGTTCTAAATAAGACTACCATTATCATCATAAACACGATATTGTCATCCATAGGTTTTTCTCAGAATCAAAACAGTTTAAACTATAGTCAATGGCTAAATACGGTTTGATATATTTCACAATAATTTTAGGTCCTGCAAAGAAATCAGACATGTAGGTTTGTTCATGAATTTTTGATGCACTGTCAATAAAGCAAATAATGATTAGTTATAAAACGCGCATAATATAACAAATAGATAATATTCATATCAATGGACTATCCCTGCATAAATAATACAAAAGTACAATAGGAAATTTTCCTTAGTTAAATCCTAAGGAAATTTCCAATCTGTCGAATCACCACCAATTTGACTCGAAATCCAAGTTTTCCAAAGACCATTCATCTATCATCACGCCAAAAACTACTCCACAACTTTGCATGGAGCAATAAGTTCACGACATCTCCAGCTATGCAATTAAAAGTAAAGTTTTCGACATAAAGACGACAGGGGCGTAAATAGCTCCACTAACCGCTTTGGCTCGCAAAAACAAGACGAGTTCCAACAAGTAGGTCACAGAGATTCGCTAAGACAATGGGTGGCGGAAACTCGCGCCAACCAACGTGATAAACGACACGGTGATGAGTAGCTGGAACACACTTGGAAATGAAAAGGCGAATGTGATGATGGATGTCGCACCGTTCCGAGCTCTTGAGCAAGGTGATGATATTAGTTTATTAAAAACTTGTTCGGACTTGAAGTTATAACGTAACTAGTATAAATTAATTCTATTATTTCGACAAATGCAACAAACAACTGCACAAATGCATTAGTAGTAACAAATGATTGAGTAATGAGTTATACATAAAAAGTATGAAATATCAAATATAAAGAGCAAAATTTACAACGAATCCCTTTCTAATAGGAAATAACAAACAGATTGAGATAGTTCGTAGAATCAAACAACTCTAAATTTCATAAGGCGCTTATCGAATATCTGCTTCTGCAAGTTATCCTATTTCAAATTTGTATTATGATACACACTAACAATCTAACCCGACTTCGAACGGGTAAGCATAAAAGATGATGGTAAGACTTCTCTCTTAGTGGTCGGTGTGTACCTACTATGAAGTTCGTGGTGTCGATTAAAAAATAATTATTGCCGCGAAATTTCTACATGCTTTATCTCTTCAAAATCTCACTAGGTGTTAGTGTAGTAACAATAAAGTGGTAGAATCCTTTTTGGTTCGACTCCGGAAACACCACCGTCACAACTATTTCTTCCTTATGATAGCGGTGTTAAGCGCTGTTGTTTATGGCTTGAACGGTGTGGCATGGGAGGGATACTTTTCCGAGGCGTTCCAACTTAGTCTTCAGGGGTAGCAAGGCATCTGTAGTCGACCTTCCGTAGGACTTATCTTATCCAGGGTCGATTACAGATGTTCATGGGCGACAGTAGCCACTTACCACCAGGTGGACTGCATGATCGTTTGTTACCTCCATGTTATATTAAAAAAACAATAAAAAATAAGGTTTCCATATTCTAGGCAAATGTTTGGATGTGAAGTTTGAAGTCGGATACAAAAGTGAAGGTACCGTTAGTTAACTTGTTAGAAAACAATTTGTCGCATAAATTGCATAACTTATTTTTATCAGCTCTCATCATTTCAGTAGGTATATTTTCTTCGTCTTCATACGTTCCCGGTTGCAATAGAACACGTTTTTAAGTTCATTCTCATATGTAATCTCTTTTAAAATTACCTTCTATTCACATAAGGCTCCCATTTGCGCAGTTCTTTATCATCAGCTCCTTCAAAGAAATGTGTATAAAAAGCAAATTTAATATGCTTGATTCTCTTTTAATAGGTCAGTGCAACCGAATACATACAAAGGAAAATGGAACTAATTATCTGGCAGATGAATTCTTTGGAACATTTGAGGTTGTGGTTTAAATAATATAATTCTGGGCTCTGACGGATCAAAGGTGATTTCATATGCAGGTGGGTCTCTTCCTTTTGTGGGATTTTATTAAATTATCATCAACCTCGTGTTACATTTACTTCATTTCCTTCCTGGTTCTTTGTGTAATGTTGAATATCTACAGAAATAGAATAATTGGAGTTACTGTTTGGAAAATCAAAGTTACTGACTATTTCAAGCTCTCTCTAATATAATTCCTGAATACCAAAATTTTTAAAAATATTTATTATCCTTATGTTGGGAGTCTAAAATATCTTTGATATGAAAAATAGAACAACAAAAGTATTCGTGTGAGAAATGAGCATTTAATCACAATTATTAGGTAATCCAAAGAAAGTGGCCGCTACGAAGCTTATGTCTTTTCTCACACTTCAAACTATTCATATACTTAATTTCATCAAAGTTGGTTCGTTAGATTACCCGTAAAAGCGTAACAAAATTACTTTCAAATACGTAACAAATTATTTATGTCATACGAAAAATACTTGTAAGCAACAAGAACTTATAATAAAACAGAAACGAGAGAACAGTTCAGAATTGACATTACATTAGAATATTATTATTGGATACGAAATGAACCTCGACATACTGATGCGGGAAGGAAAAATAACAAATCGGTTTTCGCTCTATTCACAACGCCGCACCCCGTATTATCTGCAACCTACAAAAAGATATCAGAATCTACATATCACACGTCCCATTTCCCTTTCGCAGTACGCAAAAAATCTTTAATACATGCGACCAAGATTGCCTTACACACAATCCCGAACTCCACACCTTTATCAATAAGGATACAGGGTACAAATTCGAAAGACTAAAAATTTTGATCTGTAAATTTTGCTCCGCCAACCAAATGTTCCATTCCCGTCTAATATTACAGATCATAGCAAGGGGGTATACAAAAGCGAATTCGATAGTTGTAATCCGCAAAAAGTGGGTCATATTGAAACTTGTACGCCAGTGATTTCTTTATGATTGTGTTCTAGCATTTGAAACGGTCTATAAATGATATGTTATAGTTTTTGCGTCTGGATGTCGTCAGTTCGTAGTTTTTGGATAGATTTGCACGTAACAATATAAGCCATTTCATATATTGCATTGTCGCTATGTATTTAGTTTTGGAATAGTTTCTAATTTGCTGATAGTTAGGCTTAGAACATCGATTCAACTCCAGTTTATTTCACTTTAATTTAAATTGCCACCATTAAAACTTATTGGACTGTTTCTGGTCTATGTTTTTTTTTTCATATATTTGCATACTAACCATTTTTGAACTTTTAATTAAAAATAGTCTGGCCTGGATTTTTTTTTACCAACCTACTCACGATATATTTTTTAACATATTATATTTGATATAAAACAGATTTCATCCATTAAACGGATGGGTGACGGTCGGCCCTAGTTCGTATCTCCTTCTATTCTGTTTACAGAAAAAACGCCACCTATTCATTAAACTTAAGTATTCTGATATACTATGTTTCTATTACAAAAACATTATTTAGCGTAGCATTGTAACGCTTATTGGAACTTATTTATGAACATGTTTGTAGTACACTCGCCATAAGTTTCTATTATACAGTTTGTATATAAAGCTGTCATATTCATTAATTAATCAAAAACAAACTGTCCTTCTGACATACATAATAAAAGCACTTTTTATAAAAAAAATGTAAAAACACACTTAAAAGTGAAGTTAATCTACTTTTTGAGTCATCATAATCGTCATCGTCAACCCATAAGTGTCCCACTGCTGGGCACAGATCCCCTCTCAGAATGAGAAGAATTAGGCCATAGTCCACTTTTTGAGTATATTGTCTGAAACAAAATAAAATATTTCAGTGTTCACAATAACTGGAACACACAGTTAAATAAATTGTTTCTACACCCGTCAACGAACGTGACCTTGAGAAAAGAACTGGAAAGAAGCGAGAAAAACATGAGTTATGTCGAACTGTTTCCAACAGCGCAATCTCTAATCCACTGACACTATCTATCAAGCTAAAAGGTCCCATTCCTTCAGCTATTATCGTTCCAGAACGACGTCAACGTTTGTTTAACACCAAGAAAACAGGATCACATGATTTGTGAGGGTCGCTCTGGGGTCGGAAAACCCGAACAATATAAAAATACATACGTGATTGAGCACTCTCTTACTCGATCACGTCATCCATCATTTGTCGGTTAACATCCACTCAGGGCCATATTACAGGAAGTTAGGATCCTGATAAATATTTGCATCTCATTTTGATGATTTTATGCGTCGCCCTCCGGAGACATGAATAAAAATCACATCTCGTTTGATGTCGAAATATGCAGCTTTTATGACAGATGTCTTTAACTGAAATTACTCTGTGTAAAGGTGAAGAGAGTAACGAGGCTCTAATTTATTCTGGAAATGCTTTCATCTTTAATCTTAGTCGCAAATGTGTTCGTTTATAAAGCGATATGTAGGTTGCAAATGTACAAAGATAAAACTTAATTTATATCGTGGTATTGAAAATAACGAAACAGTTCAATTTTGTACCCACTATGCTGAAGTTCTAGTGTTTGTTCACGAGCAAATCGTGAAATATTTATGATGTAATTCTCCCGTTGGTCGATCTGGCTGTTGACCACAATAATTTAATAATAAAAGTCATTACGCATTATATTAATATTCATATTAATTCATCTACGCTAAAAGCTGCTAACATTTCCCATTTAAATATTGACTGAAAATCTTAAAATCGGACGGAACACAAAAATTGAAAACAATGGAGCACTTACCGAAATGACAGAGTGGTGAGCGGCCGATACGACTTGTGGCTATTCGGGTCCGACATCGGTGTGCCCCAGAAATCATTTTTGAAAACCCTTAGCACGGAATTCTCTCCAATGACATCACCGTTCGTCACGATCGCCGGGATATCATCATGCACGAACTCGCCATTCAAGCTGTTCGCGTACGTCAAAGCACCGACTGATGCTACCAATGCATATATTGTCCACTCGTTTTCGCATAAACTCCGCCATGTATGGCATGTGGCGTTACTATGTCCTTCTTCTCGGACCGATGGTAAGGGACGGCGGCGCATGATTATCGTTGCTTCCTACCGCCTCATTTTTAACTTTTTGCTCCGCAATGGACTTTCATTCGTGCAATTTTAGTTTGCACTTTACGAGTTGTTAAACTTTGTTCACATTATTCGGTTTTGTGTGGAAAGTTTCCGCGAACTCTAAAATTTTTACAATTTTACCATTTTAAACTTTAAAATAGCACGAGATAGCGGAAAGTTTCTATTTATCTTAACACAAATCACAATTTACAACATCTACAGTTGACATAACTATATAACAGCCAGTTTCAGCACATAACAAATAAAATTGGTTCCATATCCCTAATAAATCGTTTCCAAAACTTCATGCATACTCAATCGGGGCCCTCAGGTGAAAGAACGCACTACCGAAAAAGTATGGCCTGTTTGCGACTTCGTTTATCTACAGTGATAGATCACCGGCGACGCATAAATCAACATTGTGGGTCAGTTGCGACGACCACTGATGTCATATTCATGAGTACCGTCCGGGTAAACGATGACCCAAGATGGCCGCCCGACCTTTTTCTTTATATTTATTTTTTAATTCCTGCCTCACTTGCGCATGAACTCGTTATTCAATTCACCAGTGATTTATGCTCCATTCCTCTCGTAGTAATCTGAAACAAAAAAGAAATTAATTTTACAATGACATTGTTTAATTTTATGCCCTAAAGTTGGTGCGAGATGTTTTAATAGGTTATGTTCCAAAATTATGTTGTTTCCGTTTTAATTGGATACAGACGCTATAAAATGTTATTATTATTGTTTAAGTTTACAACATCAGTGCTATTAACAGTTTTATGAGACCTAAAATTATACCTACAATATTTTATGGACATTTCGTTACAATAATTAACGCCATTAAAACGATATAGGCAACTGGAATATAAATAATCCAATGATCAACTCCAAATATTAAAAAGTAAGTTAGTCTGAAAACAAGAAATAAAATTAATCAAGTAAATAGCGAGTACAGGAAACCGCATTTGAATTGTTCCATCCAATCCTAAAAGGATGAATAGATTCAACGGCCGAGACTTTTTATAAGAGCTAAAAACCTTTTACCCCAGCTCATAACTCTAGTTAAAGCACCTTCCCCGCAGTTTCTCAGTTCGACGTATTTGAAATGCTAATGTCATGTTTCCCCAATTCACTCATGCACTATTCTGCGAATTAAGACTGTTGCTAATTTCATTACTCTCGTGAATGCTCCTCGACTTTCCCGGGGAAAGTTATTTAGTGGGAGAAAGTTGGTTTAGGCAATGAATGCAATAAATATTTTATGTTATGTACTTATGTTGTTTTGGTATAAGAGTACAAGTGTAACAAACTCGTAGCAGGCGAATGGCAAACGCTGTGTTTTTCTTGTTCTTCTTCCTTTCTCTGTTCTGTATACCGTAACTATACAAGTAGATTGTTCTACGTTTCTATCTACAAAATATTTCATTTCTTCAATCCTACAATTTTAAACGAACAGTTCTTGTATATATATTCATATGTAACATATTCATATGGTTTTTCCGAAACGGATCTAACCATTTCGACGAATTTTTATACAAACTTTGTATTTTACTACAAAAATTGATCTGGGTAAGAGTCATCTACGTAATAATTCATTTTCACATTAAAATACATCTATATTATGTACAATAACTTCTGTTATTGGGAAAAAAGCATTGGTATTTTATCAATGTAACAGATGGTGCTGATTTAAATTATTATCTGATTCAATTTAGATAGTCAATAGCATTATAGCTCCATTAGGTTAGGTTAGAAATATTATGATCGCCCAGCTAGTTATCTTAAAATGAGCAATACACGATTATATATCTCTCTATACATTTAATACGTAAAGAAAAAACTTTGCACCCCTTTTAAGCACATTGTGTACGCGGAGGAGTGCGAGATTTGGCATACTTGAAGTTCATATGAAATATGAGTGCCAAAAGATAATGTTTATCCACAAATGCTACAAAACATATTAAATTCAACATAATAAAGCAAAAAAAATTTATAACAATTATCATATATATGTACACTTTTTTATTTTGGATTATTTAATAACGTTAAATCAATTAAACATTTTAATATCAATTCAATTAATTAAACAAACAAAAAACATTGAATTAAACATTCATGCTTTACATTCGCATACACAGATAATAATAATAATCTAATGTCAAGAAGATTAAATGTGTATACAATATATAGTCTATGTGACAACGGGTTACTGCCTTTTAAGTGGGGCTTACCCGTGCAAGAACCTATTTTTACCCCATAGCGGACGGTAATGTGTTTGTGCGTATACATGTATGTATGTAGGCATGCATATTATGTATGTGTACATATGTATGTCTCATTCTTCGGCGCGCCCTACAACCCAAACGGCGTAACAGATTTTAACATATGCAGTGTCGTGGGATTCGTCTAAATTGTGGGAGTAGCCATGGCTACGTTTTTAAGTAGTCCGGTTATTTGTTTTTATAACAATACTAGTTTAACAAGGAAGTATCTACTTAATAAATGCAGTCTACTTGATACTTTTTTATATAACATGGAAGTAACAAACAAGCATGCAGTCCACCTGATGGTAAGTGGCTAC
>DWNM01000495.1:0-10686 GCA_018250375.1 Narcosius parisi helen
CCCGGAACCCTCTGCGCGTTAGACCGGTATAGTGACCGTTCAGGCACGCGGGTCGGGTATTATTTAATTTGACAGCAAAATATCAAAAAGATTCACGTTTTTCTACTTCCATAAAAATAAAACTTAATTTTTAGCTGATATTTAATACCGATTAACTTTCAAAAAATTCGATGCTCACAAAATTTTACTATAATTTTAATATATACTTCAATAATCTATGTCATTCATTAAATCGATGAAACCTTATCTCGTGCCTAATGTTACCTCAGGTCTATGCTTTATACTAGGTAGGTATGAAGACGACTCATTCAGTTCAGTAGATTCGGAGAAAATTGGTTGCGACGTATGAATAGTTATGGGAACGCGAGTAATCTTATAAGGGTTCATTTTTTTCGCTTCGATGTAGGTAGGCACGAAAACCTAAAAAAGGTTTTTTCCAATAAGAAAATAAATCGCGTACTCTCGAGTCTTGCGAAACTTGAGTCGGTGAAAAACGGTCCTCCTATAGGTAATGCATATGAGAAGGTGCTGGAATTCTTTGTGGTTCGACTTCGGAGGTACCATCGCAGTGTTAAGCGCTGCCGTGCTGTAGTTTGAAGGGTGTGATGAGGGAGACATACTTATCCGAGGCGTCCCAATTTAGTCGTCAGGGGTAGCAACGCATCTGTGGCCGATATCAATCTATTTTAGGATTAGTTACAAATATCTATCAGCGGCCGACTACTTACCACCGTTATGCATTCTCGTTTCCCACTTCAATTTCATAAAAACAAAAACTATCTCTAATGTCTGTAATTAATATTTAATCTATCCAAATTTTGCCCACCAAAGAGCGAAATTTGACTCTTTCTAGTGTTCAGAAATTGTCAAATGTCAATCTTTGGCAAACAAAACATTAAATATATTGATTATTTCTTCAGAAATTATGAAATGTCAATCTTAGGCAGGCATAACATCGGATAGATTGATTATTAATAACGTTCGTAAATCCAGATTTTCCTGCTCCAATTTTAGGTATAGGTATTACTCCTCTCTTATTATATTACTTATTCGAGATCCCATAACAGGTAGGTACCCCACGCTCATCTAAATCAAATATATCCCGATCAGATTTAATTTAACCGTAATCCCAATAAATAAAAGTAACAGCAACGGTTAGGTACCACAGTAACGGGTTAACAACGATAAACGGTGGTTGAGATAAGCCGGTGGACAGCGGTTTACGAGGCGGCGGCGCGGAGCCCGTGTCGGACGATAACACCGCTACCGGGGAACTATCTATTTGTATTGGAGATAACTTAGATTTATACGCTCGGTCGTGATTAGGGTTTAATGTGGCGTGCTGGTTTGAGGTTTCGATCGTCGTGTTGACTTTTGATTGTTGGTAGGTTGGTATATTGTTTAAGACCAGTTGTCACTTTTGACGAGAAAATAAATCGCAGTAAAAATTTGATTACCAAAAAAAAATTTTTTTTTTTTAATAAAATACTCCGAGTCGACGGAGCACTACGATACCTGCCCATTATTAATACTCAATATATTGAAATTTTACCTGCAAAAGATTAAAATTTGACAATTTCTAGTACCTATAAAGTGTCTAATTGTCAAATGTCGATGTTTCGTACGTATCATTAATAACGGACATGAAAAAAACAATGATATATTGATGCCTATCTATTTATTTATTATCAAAAGTCAGTACAAAGATTCAAACCCTTAAAAGCCCACATTACCCTAATCAGGACCAAGCGTCGAATTGTTAAGTTTCATTCTTTGTTACGAAAAATGTAGATAGATTGATTATTAATAACGTTAGTGTGTAGCTCTTAAGTGTAGAGTATTCCCGAAGCATTTTTGGAGCGCCATGACATGGATCATTCCAAGAAAACTGCAGAAAGAGCTCTTATTCAAAGCCAACGACACACTGGCAACTCCTCTGATGTTGCAAATGTCCGTAGGCAACAACGGTGACTGCTTTCCATTCGATTTAGCTTTTATCTATTAAGATACACAAGCTTATTGTAGAGATTACTATAGTGAACATAGAAATATGGATTACTTACAGTTTAATATTAAAAAACAATACATACCTACAGACGATTACAGAACCTCCTCCTTTTTGGAAGTCGGTTAAAAATATTATACTGCGAATGTCGCGAAACTGTCCAAATGGAAAAACATTAACTTTTAAAACAAACATAAACATAATTGTTTTGGTTTTGCCATAATCAGTTCTTCGTGAACGGTTCAAAATAATTAATTCAATGCACGTGTTCTAAACGGCGGCGCCAGCGTAGCGCCCTCTTCCGGTTCTTATTAAGACTACTATTTCTAATTAAATTCTCTCTCAGTTTACATTTTTTCAAAATTTCTGTATTCATATGTATAATGTAATTCGCAATTAACGTTTAGCTTTTTTTGTTCTTTCTTACGTTTTTCTTCTAATTGTTTTAAGTCTACATACTCATTTGCTAATTCATATTGAAGTAGCAAATGAATATGTAGTCCACCTGACGGTAAGAAAACAACACATCCTATGGACATCTATCATTAATCCTAAATGGCATTGGAATCTTATCTGCAATTATTAATCTCAAATGCTCACCTTAAACCTTAATGTAGGTATCTATTTTGTCACGTCCTTCAAACCGGACTGCAGCAGCGCTTAACACTGCTGTTATTAGGCAGACATAGGCGTGGCAGTGGTACCTCCGGAATCAAACTACGAAGGGTTCTACAATCTTTAAAAGAGTAGGTACTCTGAATTAATTATGTTTTCATTGCTCATGAAAGCGAAAATGCATTTCTATCCGATACGCATTAAGCCATCAGTCTAATGAAGTCGTTAACTACACCAACGAAACACCAATTTGCGGCTTCATAATAATGATGTACGGTTAGTATGGATCTGGCGTCACGCCTCGTAGACGTGCTAATCCCCGGTAATCCGCAGATGACAGCAATCGTAACTTGTCTCGCGTTTCGCTGATCCCCGGACATAAATCGCGCGGTGCATAGCTGCGGCTTTGTACTGACATATTTTATGTTTTTGTTAGGAAAAAGGAGGAGCGTCTATCGTGTATACATTTGGACTGGATTAGGACTGAAATGGTGTTTGAGTTATCTGAAGAGGACGTCATGTTTTTGTATGATTTTTTGGCGAAGGGGTATACGACTTGCAAAATTCTATAACCGCTTCACAATATCTGATTTAGGTACTAGTATATTTAATGAAACCATAGGTATTTCTTAAAGTTGACGACCCTCGTGGCGGAGCTGTCACCATACCGGTCTTACGCGCAGAGGGTTCCGGGTTCGATCCCCGGTCAGTCAGACATCTAAATGATGAATTTTGATTTCTGTTCTGGGTGTCTCTGTGTATTTGTCTATGTGTGTCCATGGCACCCACAACACAGGGAATCCTAGTGTGGGGCTGTGAGTGTAGATAGCGCCTTTTTTAAGCCAGTCACTTAATTCGATTATTGACTTGTGATTGAAGTGTTTTGTTACGTGAAGTGAAAAGTAATAAGTCTTTAAGACAAATATAAATAGGCATTTTCCAAATTATTGTGCGTAATCTAGACCTGATCTCATTAAAACTAGAAGAGATCGCGATAGGACACCACCCTCGGTCATAGATAACAAAGAAGACCAGTCGACCAGTACAAACTTCTACTTAAAATAATTCAAAAGCAACTACTCCTGAAATATTACTTATTTTTGGTTCACTTATAAAGTTGTCTTACCACTTTGAATCCTTTCAAGTCCTATTAAATACGATGTGCGTTTGAAACCAAAAATAACACCTTAAAAATATCCATAATAATATATTATTCAATTTCTTCGCCATTCGTTTCAATAGACAGAGATTTATTCGGGAACTTTTATGGAAAAAAATAAAGTGGAGCGGGTGTAAAAAAAGTTTGGCTCCGAGAATAGTCGTGAGCCGGAGAGAGAGCAGAGATGCGATGACAGGGAATTTATTAACCATTCGGGATGACAAACTGCAAAATAGGGCACGGGAGGCCGCTACCGCCGGTTCTCGAATGTACCCGGACGTTCGAGTGAGAAACCGGTGACTCCGGTTTTTTTTATACGATAAAAGTAGCAAACGAACTTGCAATACACCATGCAGCATCAATCCACCATGCAACAGCAATCCAGATGATAAGTGAGCACTGCCGCCCGTGGACATCGGTAATCAACCGCAGATAAGATAAAAGTATTACCCGAGGTTGGCCACAGATGTCTTGCTACTCCTGAAGATTAAGTTTTAATGCGTCGGATAAGCATGTCTCCCGTACCACACCCTTCAAACCAGAAAACAATAGCGCTTAACACTGCCGTTATTAGACAGAAATAGGTGCGGCAGTGCTGCCTCTGAAGTCGAACCACAAAGAGTTCTACCATCTTCAAATTTTACTGACGACGAATAAGTCTATTATGATAATACAGCAGTAGTGACGTAGTTACCTACCCGATATCATTGTTTAGAATAATAATAATTTCAAAAGGTGCTTAATAGGAATATCGTGTAAATTGATTTCAAATGGTTAATTAATTTTCTTCAAAGTGTCTAAATTAATTATTTTACTACTAATTTGACGCCAATTTATTAAAATTATTGTAAGATATCGATGGTAAACACAATTTTAAGGTATTAAATGTTAACGAACAACGATAACGGTCATGGAAGTTTTGTTTACGTCGAAAATACTCTCATTTTTAATTTTAATGGTCGCTAAGACCATAGCCGTCGAGAAACCATAGTTACGTCTCCAGCTATAGCTGGTAGCGGGTTCGAATCCCGGCCGACGGTGATGTACGAGTATTTAATTAGGACTTCCCTTTGGCGGCCGCCGTTGCGACACGCCACCGTTTACAGGAATTAGCTCTAAACGCTTGCGTTTAATTATTCGTTCGTTCGCTCCAAACGCACGGACGGACGTAAGGAATCTTCATCTTTATGCGGACGATGTGTCGATCTTTTATTTTTAAACAATCTCTGTGTACAACCATAAAAAGATAGTTATCTTGTTAGACACTTGCATGTATCTACTTCTAGGGTGCTAGTAACGGGTGATTTTATTTTTCCATTTTCAGTATTTTCTTTTGACAAAGGCAAAGTATGTTTTGTGTAGGAATGAACTGTAGTTCTCCGGCAGTTCAAAAGTTCTCGTGGTTTACAAATTCAGTAGATAGGCATTTACGAGAAAACACATTACAGTGATCAAAATTCGATCGAATATTGAATAGGTATTTAGATTATATTTTTATTTAAGTAAATACAAACTTAATTTGATATTCACCCATACACAATTCGAAAACACTCTTCAACTCTCAATCTCACACTTCTCTTTCCGCGCAATATTGGTCAAAACATACGTAAAGTTTCACTTCACGTATTAATATAGGTACCTACATATATATATATATACCTACCTAGATTTAAGATTTTACTAATCCAACACTCCGAAGCTCTACTTATCTGTTCACCCCAATACAAATAAACGCTACTGTAGTAGAGCTAGCTCTGTGATCGATTTTATGTATATATACATACTTTATATGATTATTACATTCCAAGTGCTTTCGGACTAAGGTAATAAATAGTTAGTGTCGTCGTGTTCCCTTTTCAAGTGGCTTTTACAAACTGTAAGTTCCTATACAATTTTGTGAGTTACTAGAAAACCTGAATCATTTAAAATAAATCAGTTCGATAGACCAAATATGAAATCTCCAATATGTGGTGGGTTTCAGATCTCGTTTTACAAAAAGGTAAACAACATGTTAGCTATTTCTATATTTGGCTGTATCTATCGCGTGAAGAATCTTGCGAGCTCAACCATACCTCAAGATGTTGTCGTCGACATACCTCGCCCTTTCAGCGACATGCAAAATGTTATTTCGCTCCGTGGCACCTCACGTCGAGGTCGTCAGCGCGATATTTACGCCGTGGGAGAGGGCGCGCGACGCGGCCTCCACGCACTCTCATGGGATTTCAATGGTTCGCTCGTATCCTGTACCTTTCCAGAAAAAAGCCTTTGGTTTTTGAGTAATTTCCTTTCTGGTATCGTATTTATTTTAATAAAAACTTGGTTTTCAATTATCGCTACTTTTCAGAAAGTGAACCCTATACGGTTTTTTTGTTTATTTTTTTTTCAAAATGAACTTATTCGCATTCTGACAGGGGACATAGATGTTTTTATAATCAACTTATGCAGTTCAACTTTTTACCAAAATCGGCTCTGTAACTACTTACATTAACCATTTTTCGGTTATGGACTCCTCTTATGAACACTTGTAAAATTCACTCTGTATAAATATCATCATACAGTCAATAATTAATTGATTGTACTAAATGTTAATTAATTAGTAATTTACCTAACAACAAGTCCATCCATACGCGAAAATTATATGCACTGTTCATATGAGGTAGTTTCATACATAGGTGGGTACCAACTAGGTTAGGTACATAATTTTCATAATAGAGGAAAACACAAACTGTTCTATGGTGTACTCATTTTATTTGATAGCTACACTTAACACAAAAATATTTAAAACTTGTCCATGGAAATTAACGGCCTGGTCCGACGGAACCATGAGAGGAAGGTAGTAGATAAATAAATTAGACGAAGTGTGAGAAGCATCTATCTAATTGAATAAACATCGTGGTGTCTCTGGAACCCATCGAATCGCCCATTAAAGGAAACTATAAGTGGACAGATGTAATTAAGGGCTTTGGGGACACCTTTGATTATGGTGACCACGTTGATATATTTCAAAAGTGGACAGACTCCTTTAAATATAACATGCTGATGGTAGTAAGCAGAAAATTAGAATATTATTATTAGATTATTGTGTTGTGCTTCATACGTGTACAATTTTTCAAATTAATCAGATGTTTTTAAGTCGATGAAAATTAGGTTAGAAAAATCTGTCCATTGACACATACGTGCATACATACAAGTGAAGCTGATATAAAGCGTATAAAGATAGTCATTACTACTACTAGTGTCTTGAAAATGTACTCTACATCTTCCAAAAAATAATAAGTATTAAGGCCTGCGCTCACTGCCAGAACGGCACTGCGGAGGATCGTTGCAACCTATAAATTAAAAAATAAAATGAAAAGTAACATACACGGCATACCTGAACATATTGCTGTTTTGTTATATATCTACCGACTACGATCATCACTGAAATTTCATACTTAGGTGTATTAATCTTTTTTATCTTAGGTGTATTAATTTTTTTATTTTAGGTGTATTAATCTTATTAGTCTTTTATATCCGAGAGTTATCTTGACTGTCCCTTGATGATTGTTACCCTACGTCCCTGCAGGTCTGTCCCAATCTATAACAGTCAGTAGTACAAGTTCACACACGATGTGCACACCGTATTCGATGACAATTTCAGCTTAATTTACATTTCCCATGAACGAAGTTCGTTTTACGACCTTTTGTAAATACGATGTGCAAAAGAAGTTCAGAAATATTTTTGTTAAATTAAACTTTTTATTGAACAACCTTTTTAGTGCATTGTAGTCATTTTATTTGTAAATTTTAGTGTAAAAAAAATTCTAATTGACGGACTACGGTAGAATGCTTATTATAAGTAAATTTATTTAATAACAACCATCGAAACGGAACACAGAAATGTGATGCGACTCTGTGACAAACCTATTAAAATTATTAGTTATCTATCCACTAGATAGATATCCACTAGATGGATAGATACCTATCCACAGGTATCTATCCATCCTATCCTATCATATTTATCGCCGCCGCAGTCAAATCACTGAGACTTCTACCATCTTCAAAAATAATTCAGTGAAGTCTTTAACCACTTATTCAAAGGTGGTAGAACCTATCGTAGTTCGACTCCGGAGTCACCGCCACCTACCACGCCTATTTCTACCTAATAACAACAATTAAGGACTACGTTGTTTGAAGAGTGTGGTAAGAGAGAGACAAGAGCGATGTAGGTACTTGTATGAGGCGTTCCAACTGAATCCTAAGAGGTAGCCAACGCATCTGCGTTCGTCCTCATATAGGACTAATCGTATTTAGGCTTGATTACAGATGTCCATTGGCGGTAGTTTCCATTCACTATAAGGTGGACTGAATGCTCGTTTCATTGGTTGTATGGTGTAGAACAAAAAAAATATATTTTAAATATTCAACTAATGTGCACACCATACACCAGAGGTCGCGCGTCCTTTTTTCGCCGGCCGGTCCCTAATGGGCGCACTTGTCACCGCGCCACCTTATTTACGAGCGAGATAACCATCGCGCCACAGCGCTGCGCCCCTGGTACTTGGGAGTCAGCGGCTAACGCTAATCAGGTGTTGATCTGCACAAAAAAACGTAAGAGAGAAACGTGTTGAAGAGTACGTGCGTTGACTTCTAAAGTTCTTGCGTCCCTGATACTTCTCGTGGCAATAATCCAATATAGTTTACATTCAGATAAAGTAACTTCACACCTTGCGTCTCAAGGACCTGTTTCAAAGGGGTCCATAATATACTACCGCATTTCACGATAATTTCTTAAAGTATGTACAAAATTCTTGATAAAGAGTAACTAAAACAACAATAATTTCATTTATATAAATCATGAAATTTCTCGATTCATTTTTTTTTCAACAAAGAACCATTTCGAACAGCTGATTTTTCCCCGAAACTCCCCTAAAATAATGAAAACAGTCATTAAACATAATTGGCAATCACAATAAATTTCGCTCAATTCATGAATTCACCAGAACAAAGACGAGAGGCGCATAATTCAATGGAGCACGTGTCATTTTCACATAATCTGCGGCGCCCACTCATCTCTTGGCGTGATGGGGACGCATTAGTTATTAACGTAGACTAACTAAACAAATAAACTCCTAATCTATTTATTTACAGTGAAGTTTGTGATTTAAGAATAATTTACTTTTTAAGATGGGAAGTTAATTTCACTTACTAAAAACTTGGTGTACCTTAATGGTTCGGACAAGCGTACCAAATATTCGTAAGCTGGCATATTATAGTATCTGTCTGATTGGTATAACTCCATATTCACTCTGCTTATAAATGTAATATAAGTTTAAAGGGAACCAGACGACTGGTATTAGCGTCTTCCCGCGAAATTATTCATCTAAGACTGTTACCAATAAATACAATAGGCACAGCCAAGCGCATTGACCACCACTAAACCTTTTTTTACGCTTTATATTAGCTTCACTTGTATGTATGTATGCACGTATGTGCCAATGGAGGGATTTTTCTAACGTAATTTTCATCCATTTAAGAACATCTGATTAATTTAAAAAATTATACAGGTTATGACAATGCAATAATCTCGTAAAGTAACATTCTCCTGATTTTCTGTTTAGAATCATCAGGAGAAAAGAAAATAACTACTTTATTAACGCCTGCAAACTTCTTAAAACCGTAATGTTACACTAAGCGGTGATGCCTTTCGTAATTATGTAGGAGTGCTCTCTCTCTCTCGCGTTTTGATTTTGCTTTTTAAAGCTTGTATTTTTTAGTTTTTAACTAAAACTTATTATTCTACTAGTCCTATCCTACTTCACACTAATATTATAAAGCGGAAAGTTTGTAACGATGGATGGATGGATGGATGTGTGTTCTTCTTTCACGTAAAAACTAATAATCAGATTTGGATGAAATTTGACACACGCGCAGTTTATGACCTGGATGAACGAATACTTAATGTGATAAACTAAGTTCACGTGGGCGGAAGCAACGGCGTAAAAGCTACTTTAATATAAACCTATATACAATTACGAAATTCTATGAACACATTCCACCTACAATTAACGTCAAAAAATATTCTCGTTAAGAGTCTATCCGATTACTACGTCCACGGTCGCTAATGTATCCGTGCTTTATCCATTCAACCCTGGCTGTTATCAGCTCGTGGCAAATTGTTCGCCGGTCACGCATCATGCGTTGCCGCGATTAGTTTGACGTTAATGATTAATCATTCGCGTGGTATTTAATAGCGAGGCGTGTGAAGTGATAATGGTATGATATGTCTGACGTCACCATGCAATTGCAGTGAATTGATTCCAGTTGAATTTAAGCTCAAATTTACTGATCAATACTAAATCCAATATCTAGGTGCATAACTAGACAATATTTAATTTCTATTTTAATGTATTTATTTTAATTGCAGTAGGTAGGTACTAGGTACTTGTTATTATCCGACTGCGGAGGGTAATGTTTTTCGTACGTATGTATGTATGTATGTAATTCTCATTTTTGGCGCATCCTACAACCTAAACGGCTTGACGGATTTTGAAATATGAGGTGCAGTTGCAAGTGCAATGGACAATATTTTTAAGCAGTCAGGTTTTTCATTTTATAAAAATACTACTAGATTTTCCGTTAATTATTTTTGTTGGAGGGTTTTTGGTTTATATAGAAATTTTGATAGTTTTTTGTTTAATTTTTCGTAACCTTTCAGACATTTTTGTATCTATAAAAGTGTTTCTTTAATATATTTGACACAACACTGTTCTTACATAAACTAACCTGCGTATCAACATCTGTATCAACCTTTAACCACGATAACATATATGGCTGATTCTCAAAAAAAATCGAAATTGATGTCCTTGATCATTTTTATAAACCAGGATCGTCAATTATGAAAAGTTTTTTTTTTTAATAATAGGAC
>DWNM01000496.1:0-10681 GCA_018250375.1 Narcosius parisi helen
CCTTAACAACTCTATAATAAAACAACGTAACTCAATCGAATTGGGACTCGTTCGATTCGTTTTGACAAGGAGTCTAGAATTAAACTGTAATTAAACGACGCAACTTAGTCTAGTTTGGGCTCGTTTGATTCCTATTGGCAAGGATGCTGGTCCTAGATCACATCCATGTTCTGGTGGTGAGCTGGAAGTAAGTCTTGGAATCGCAATAGTTAAAGAACGCTAATATATTATTTATGGTCTTATTTTAATACAAATAAAACCCTGTTTTTAAAAACTATTTTTAATATAAATTTATTAGCGTTTCACTTCCGCGATATTTCGCGTCTTTTGTTAAATTGAATTTGTGAATTTACTACGACGGACTGTAATTATTCCAGCTTACATATTAAAGTTTCACACGTATTTGTATTGCTTAGAAAATAATAATAGTTTAAAAATCCTCCTATATAATTATGAAAGGCATCATTGCTCTGTGTAACATAGCGCTGTTAAGTTTTCAGGCGTTAATAAAAGTACTTATTTTCTTTCATCCTGATTATCCTGGGCAGAGAATCAGGATAATGTTATTAGATTATTGTATTGTCATCAGTGCTTCATACGCGTAAAATTTTTCCAATTACTCTGATGTTTTTAAGTCGATGAAAATTACCTTAGAACAATCCGTCCATTGACACATACGCGCTTACATACATACAGGTGAAGCTAATATAACGCGTATAAAAACAACCGTCGGTATGAATTTTAACTTCACGCTCCAGAGATCCTTTGAGATATAAAGGCACCTAGCAAATTATGTGCATGTTAAAACTTACCTATTTTTCATTCTGCATAATATTCTAAAAAATTATAAATAAAGAACATGTCATCGTAGTGGACCACATGTATGTTTATGAATTTGGTAATTGGGAGAAACTTTGAAATTATATGCAGATATTCAAAATTTAATAAAAACAAATAAATTCTAACTTAAAGTATACTCAATATAAAAAAAAAACAATGCAAAACTAAAATTACAAATACAAATAATTAAATATAAAAGACTTCCTCCAGATTGTAAATTTAATTGCGTATAAAAAAAAAATCCGTATGCCAATATTATTAAGTAACAGAGTATAGAATAGAAAATAATTCGTTATACAACGACGAACGGACGTCCGAATATCGCTCAGCGCCTAAAATTGATCATAATCGGTTCTACCAATGGATATTTGTATACGCAATATAATACCATTATACTATTGCAATCGCGCAAATAATGCCACCTGTTTAGCTAACATCAATTCCTGAATATTGACATATCCATGGCTTACAGCTGTTTCCAAAAAAAACCATTATTAAACAACTGGAACTATTTACAGGATTCTATTAGATCGGTAGATATAATTAGTACCATCATCGACCCATTACTGTCTCACTGCTGGGCACGGGTCTCCTCTCAGCATGAGAAGGATTAGGCCATATTCCACCGCATTAGCCAAGCCGCGTTAGCGAATTGGTAGACTTCACATTCCTTTGAGTATTTTTTAAAGATCTCTTAAGTGTCCAAATTTCCCCTCGATGTTTTTCTTCACCATTAAAGTAAGTGATAATTCATTTCTAATAAGTTATGTGAACTTGAAAAATCAGAAGAGCGTCCTTGGGATCCGAACCTCGAACTCCTCGATCAAGAGTCCGCGTTTGAACCACTAGTACTGCTTCATAATTCGTGTAGACTCTCATAATATATTCCCGACGTACCTACATATTTTACCTCTATTATAAGTGTGATATTGCAACAGAATCCCCATCTTCCTATTCAACAGGAGAATCGTATAACTCCATTATACATCGGCCTTGCGTGATGACTGGGCACGCGTTTAACAGTTTAAATTCCTTCCAGTGGGTCCGAGTCATATACTAGCTTTTATTCGCAACTGGATTTGTTTGGCTAGATCTTACTATTTTTAACGTGCGAACGGGCTTGCAGTTTACCAGACAGTAGGTAGCCACTGTCACCAATGTCGCCTCTAATCAAACTTACATAGGATTGGAGTCCATAGAAGACAGAAACTGTGAAAATGATATACCTAAGGGTTGTATGTTAGTATGGGAATCGCACTAGACAAATGAACACAGAGAAATCGTTAATCGTATTCTTACTACCACCACCTACCACAATGGCTAGAATTGTATATTAGTAACAAAATTTATATTTGAAAATGGACATAATTTGCATCACCCTAAAGGACATCATTTTCATTCCATTTTTTTTAAACAACTTTAAAAGGCAGGGAAACGTCTGAAGTATTTTTTATCTTGGCACGGAGATGTAATCAGGTGGTAGAATCCTTTGTTTTGACTCGGGAGGTACCACCGCCACACCCATTTCTGCTTAATAACAACAGTATACTTATCTTAGGCGTGCCAATTTATTCACAGGGGTAGCAGTGCCATTGTTACCAACCTGAGTTGGGATCCTAATCTTATCTGGGGGTGGTTATTGATGTACATGGCTGGCAGTGGCCACTTACCATCAGGTGAATTGCATTCTCGTTTGCTACATCTATCATAAAAATATAGCAGAACTACATAGGAGTGCTAGTACCAAAATTTACTCTCATTATATCTCACAAGATATATATAGTTCATATCGATGCACCAGCGCCGTTGGTTATAATAATATATTATCATGTATCCTATCTTCATTCATGTGCTAATATTATAAAATGTGAACTTTGTAAGTTTGTGGGTGGGTGGAGTAATCTTCGCATCCACTGCATCTATTCGTAAAGTGTGGTTTCGTCTTTTGAAAGCTACATTATCCATCCGTTAATAATGAATATAAATTTTGCCTATTTGATACTTAACATACATAATAGGTCAATGCGAAAGACATGGAAGACTGGGCGAGTCTCTAGTCTCTTAAAAAGGATATCATGCAGAAAAATGTAGAAATATACAGACCGACAATCTGACTACTTGTTACTACGCAAGAGGGTACGCAGTTGCAACGCGTGGTGATTGGATAACTATCCCGTCAGCCTGTTTCGATGCAATTGTCTGATTGTTTATAAATACTAATTGAGCACAGTGTAAGCATGTAGTCAGAGTTTCCTGTCAGCGGATTAGTCGAGAAATCATGCCGTAAAATGTCTTCATAGTAATTCATATTCACGATTTTCATGACCTGATAGTAAATGGTAACTGCTGCCCATAGAGATCTGTAACTTCTTATAGAACAGGAATTCTACCTGGAGCCGTTAAGTTGCGACTCTTGAGTACTAAAATGATTTCATATTATGTAAGTCATCCGACATCCACAACCTTCCATCGAAAAGCTAGAACTTCTTCACATTAGAAATAGATCTGGCCATGGTACCTCAAGAGATGGAGGGGCTTCAGCTCCATTCCAAAAAGAGAAGAGCTCGGATATGGATCAACGCCGTCGGGACCGCGGTCAAATACTACTAGCTTACCCGCAGTTCCGACAAAGGGCGTTCAGCGGAACACCGTCAGGATCCTCTCTGTTGCCCCTGCAGCTGAGGGAAACTCATGCAGGGTTTTTTTTTCGATCTGGCCTGGATGCCTCCCAGTGGAGCCATATTGATTATACCTTTCAGACATTTCATTTTATTAGTAAGAGAAAGCAAAACTCATTACTATCTAACTCAGAATGAATGGAGTTTACGATGACGTAAATGGACTATAAAGTCCATCATGCTGGTTAAGTGCAGATTGGAATTTACAAATCTTAAGAGATTTTATTTCAGAAAACTCTTAATCGTATTATTTTTCTCATGACACTTCATCCTTCAGTTTAAAAGCAACACATTAGTAATAAATAATTTGTAATATCTAAGTAAAAATCTTCAAAACATCTTGTCCAATCACTTTCATTCTTATTATTGTTTGTGATTTTACAAAATAGTCAGGCATATAAGTAGGTTTTCAGAAGATGTATTTCGGTGTTAAAGCACGTGATGGATATTTTCTAATAATTTGTAGTAATTTGATCATTTAAAAATAAATTTTTAAATGATCAAATTACAGGTACATAGAATAAAAATAATATATATATATAATAATATGATAGATAGATAGATAGATATATTTAATAATAATAACCCTGCAAGAAGAGTTCCAGGACAGCCGTGGGGTTCATCGGAATACGACTGAACCTTTACGATAGATTTCAAGGGCAAGGTTTGTTAGAGACAGGGCCTTGACATTGCAGAACAATCAAGTTCGTCCCCTCGGCATACCCTGAATAAATATCAGTGCTCTTGTTATAAATTAACCATGAGTTGGCACTTGGCTGTCTTTAGCTAACGTGTGGGTAAATGTATCCCCAGCAAGCCTTTAGTGTATTAGTGTGTGCCACTGTTGGAAACTTTCGCTCAGAGCAAGAAGCATTTAGGTCATAAAGTGCTTAAGTACATACATAAGTGCTTAAGTACGGATTGATAGACTTAAGCCATCTTTGAAAACTTTGGAGATCCCTCATGGGTGTGTAGGTTTCTTTATGAAATTTTCCTTCATTACTAAATAAAGTGACAGTTTAAATAGGACAAAAATAAACGCCTTCTACAGAAATGACAGAATTCGTTTGTACAGAGTCTAACCCTAGTTTCGAAGACTTTCAAATAATTTCATGGCGTAAAAAGAAGAAATATCGAAAGACGCTCTCCGAAAGAGATCGAAAATGGTTCATAAATAAAATGCTCCTCTTTCTAAAGCTTTAGCACCCCCTAAAATGTCATGGATGGACTAAGTCTATCCGTGACATTTTAGGGGGTCTTGTAATTTTAAGGGGTTTTAAGGTGGAGAGGGTAGAATCTCCTCAACGCCTCCCACTGGATACACCACTGCTCTGCAGTCGCGGAACACGTAGCAGTTTCCATTTGCCCTGGCCCATACAGTCATATAGGATCATTACTGGACTATACCAACTACAGCAGTTCTATGATTTTAAATGTGAGTTCAATATTAATATTTACATTGTGTTTATGTTCATCAGCAACACGGAACAGCGGGGCTGGGAGCGGAAAGTATTTACTTATAGGTACATACAAAGATGATGAAGTGGGCTGTTAGTCAGGAAATGCGGGTACTCGAAGATATTTTAGATGCACTGATTCTCACGACATATGCTATGGATGCATAAAACTAACAAAACCATTTTTGCATAAGAAACTAGTTTTAACTCGTGACTTCGCTCGCGACCATACAATACAATAATTACATCCTCATCATCATCATCATCAATTTGATACCGATTTACAATACAATAATTTGATACCGATTTCGAAAGTTGTATCGTGTCGTGTCGTGACATGCTGTGTCATGTCCTATCGTATCGAATAACATCAACCCCGTCCAAATCGCATCAGTAGTTTTTGGAAAAATGGTGACATACAAACAACCCACTTAGGTACTTTTTGTCGGGATAAAAAATTACCTTGTCTGGACCCTTGACAACGTGTATGCAAAATTTCATCAAGATCCGTTGAGTAGTTAAGGCGTGAAAGCGTAACAAACAAGCTCACATTCGCATTTATAATTTTAAGTAAGGATATATAATTCCATAATGTTAAGATTTATTGTTACGGCAAGATACATAGCTACTGCGAACACGCTCTTACTAAAAAATAAAATTTCAGTCAATTTGTTAGTTGTAAACGTAAATCTCTACTGGTGATATACTATCAAAGCATTATCTTAGGGTTCCGTGCATAAAGGGTAACGACGTGACCTTACTATAAGCCTCCGTCGACTGCTCGTTTGTACATCACATGACTCTATTTCTTGAATAGACACTTGAAATTACATATGTGTTGTTGTAGGCATTTTGAAGATGGTAGAACCTTTTTGGAAGGACTCTGGAGATACCAGCGCCTCAATTATTTCTGCCTAATAACAATGTCAAGCGCTGTTGTATTTCGATTTGAAGGGTATGGTAAGGGAGACTTACTTATCCGAGGCGTTTCAGCTTAGTCTTCAGAGATGTCCATGGGCAGCAGCAGCCAATTACTATCAGCTGAACTTCAGTTCAGCTGATAGTAATAAGCAGATAGTAATTTACAGATTAAAGTAGCAAACGAGCATGAATGCTCGTTTGCTACTTTAATCATATAAAAAAGTCAGCCAGCATCCACAAAATTCCACTGAAATGAAAGAATTGCTTCGCGCTAGAAATGCCTGTGGCAAGGACACCTGCCCGGTCGAACGATGCTCGTTCTACCACCTTGAAAACTTTTGTCCAACTTGATCATTTCTACTTACAGCTACATATCAGGGATATCCCTATTGGGCTTGCCAGCCGAGATGTACACATACGGAACGCAGCTATGGACCATCGTACTCTCCGAGTGGGCGGTGTCGCTCACTATTGCCATAGTGTACCTGCCTGTCTTCTACAACCTACAGATCACGTCCACTTATGAGGTATGTTTATACTTGTTTTTAAGTAATTCTCGATAGAAAGATGTAGTAAATGAGTTATACTTAAGTTTTACCCGAGACCATCCAGCTCAGTGCTTAGGGGTGGCAAAGCATCAATAACCTACCTCAGGTAGGACTAGAAAACTCAATACAGATGAGCAAGAGATTCGGGATCCCGCGATCCCGGATGTATTTCAGTCCCGGAAATTTCGCAATTTCGTGAAGATAATAAAAAACTACTTTTTATTTAGAAATTTACATACCACACTTTCTGCTTCCAATCCCGAATTTATCCCGTGATCCCGGGATTAACTAGGAAATTCCGAAATCCAGGGATTACAAAATATGACTGGGATTTAATTTTCTAAGTAGGACCCTAATCTTATTTGGAGTTGATTATAGATGTCCATGGGCGGCAGTAATATCAGGTGACTTGCAAGCTCGTTTGCTACTTACGAGTGCATATAAAAAAAGACAATCCCGATCGACGAAAGTTACATAAGATGAAAAGAACTGTTATGTAATATATTGAAAATATATCGCAATTATCTCCTTTAAAATATCACGAATCTTCGCGAAATTCTACTTCCTTGTTCCATAAATGGAACCTCGTGTTGGGTAATCGGGGCTTCGGACCGGTCACGTGGGGCCGCAAGGTTTCGGCCCACGCCGATCTCGGAGGCTTGGAAAAACCAGGGGTTGTGATTCAAAAGAAGTGAGTGGGTATGAAAAAAATCAATAAGCACGGAGGAATTTATGAGTTAGCTTAGTATAATTATGTATATTACTCTGCAGAAATTGTACTTTTAATAAATTTCTTAATCTATAAATTCGTTAATAATTACAAATTGTACATTGGAATTCAAGGTGGTAGAACCCTTTATGGTTCTACTCCGCAGACACCACCGCCCCTCCTATTTCTGCCTAATAACAGCAGTGTTAAACGCTGCTATTTTCTGGTTTGAAGAGTGTAGTAAGGAAGACAGAGTTTTTTGCGCCGCTTCTTCTCCGTAGCGAAACACCTTCCAAAGCGGTGGTAGATTGTTGACGTTCAAAAAGAGTTCTGTTTGAATCAATTTTGAATAAATGAGATTTGAATTTAAATTTGAGGCCTTCCAACTTAGTCCTCAGGGGTAGCAACAGCAATGCATCTGTGATCGACCTTAGGTAGGACTCTTATATTATGCAGGGTTGATTACAGATATCCATAGGCGGCAGTAGACACTTACCATCAAAAAGACATAAAGTCACGTGTTGACGTGTTTTTTTAATGCCGTGTTGGGTACCAAAGAAAAGGGTGTAATTAGGACATTTCTAAGTTACATAAATTGTTAGCTATTGCTCGCTCCTCCAATATAATTAAAAAAAATAAGTTTAAGAACTTAAACCCGACTAGATTCAAATAATACTCTAAAAAGTATGAAACGAGATAATACTATAACGATTCTCAGATAATAAGCACTATTTTTACGTAGTTGGGTTTTCGTTTTTAAATTTATTTTTATACGCTTTATATTAACTTCATTTGTATGTATGTATGTATGTATGTATGTATGTATGTATGTATGTATGTATGTATGTATGTATGTATGCACATATGTGCGAATGGACGGATTTTTCTAATGAAATTTTCATCGACTTAAAACATGTGTATGATTAATTTAAAAACCTGTACACGTATGAAGCGACAATATAATAATTTAATAACATACTCCTGAATTTCTGCCTAGGATCATCAAGATAAAAGAAAATAACTAGTTTTATTAACGCATGAAACTTAACAGCGCAATGTTACACTGAGCGGTGATGCCTTTCAGAATCATGTAGGAGCGCTCTTTCTCGCACATTTCGATTTTACTCTTTAAAATGTGTATTGTTTAGTTTTTTTTCATTGAAGTTTATACATGTTTAATATACCAAGCACCATCACTAAAAAAGAAACTATCCTGACTTGTCTTGTCTTCATTGTCGAATAGAACACTACTTAAATTCATATTACTAATAATAATGTGTAAATTACAATCAACTTAATACATGCGTGTATAATTTAAAAACATGCACTTATTGCGGCCACAATAGAAGTGCAAAGCTAAAAATATCTTGCATAACTGCGTTAACACAATGATACTTGAGTCGAAAATTGGCTTCGTCTAAAAATATCCTACATGTAGCTAATATCTGCGTGACACACATCATTTCCACGTCACGCAGCTTCTGTTTAAGACGGGAACAACAATTCAACAACAAAAGAACCACATAATCCAGTTTTTGGACTTAAATTTGATATAGTTAGGATGGGTTGCACCATGTATCTCTAACGTTAAGAAAAGCCTAACCAACCGTTCAATTTACGATTAATCAATCCATGTGTTGCACCATTTTAGTTACGATTAAAATGACATCATAACAATTAACAATAACCGGTCGATTTTGGTCGGTTAAAGTTATTGTTTTTATCAACTTCCGTGTCTGTCAACGTCGACTAAAAATCTTGGCGACAGTGACACAAATAACGTGGCGCAATAGAGAATTGTTACATTCCATCGCTATCGTCAAAGTTAGTATCATAGTTAACTTTAACGCAAACTTTAACGGCGCCTACGGTGCAATCAACCCTTAATAGTTGTGTTCTACGCTTTTTTTGGCAACTGTTTTACTAACTGCGCTACTAGAGGTTTTTCGAGCGTAGGCATAGAGTATAGGTATGTATTAATTCTAAGAATGTATGTAAGTATCTATGCGTGTATGTTACTTCGACACGGGACGTGGTTTAAACGTGTCGTTAAATTGGACTTATAAATTAATTGGATCCACTTGGACATAATTATGTAATCGCAGCATCTCTAAGCATGTACCAAACAAGTCACAAAATCATAAAACCGATTCCTACGACAAATCTATTTAAATCTTTAACATTAGCGTGATTAATCATGTAGATTTAAAAAATAAAGAAAATCTGTTACTGTTGAATTTTTGGAAGCGTCATTATCGCTGGTTTGGTCAAATAAGATTAGGTCCCATCTGCGCGTGGCTATAGAAGCTTAGACCACATAACTCTGAACGTACACTTCTTATCTCTGAGCAGTAAGTTCGAATGATTCGTATAAGTGGTTACTTTCAAACTAGAACATAGCAACACATGACACTGGTGTTAGGTACGCATGACCTATTAATATAATCTATATATTAATAGGTCATGCGAAAATTTTAGATGAATAGTTACGAATATTGCACGCACGGAAAATTGTGAGATTTGATATACTTAACTTCATAATAGAGAAGGTGTGCAAGGATATTTTCCATGTTCGAATTTCGATCACTGCGACAAGTCTGCTAGTTGATATTATTATTAAACAGAACTCAAATGTACAATTCTGCCCTCCAAACGAAAAACGCAGTAATCGACATTTTTGGGAAATCCCATTTTTTGCAGAAATTGCATCAAAAGAGTGTTGTCTACATGTGGGTAAAAGAAAAATATGTATTTTTTTTATTGGAAGACGGTCGAAACGTACCGAGAAATGTAGTATTTGCACTAGATTTCTTGTGAATCCTTAACATAAATGCAGTAACTGTCATTTATAAGAATACAATAGACTGAAAGAGATTAAATATAGACCTATAAATGTCTTTGAATAGACTAATCCATAAAATTGCGGGTTAAATCTAAACTAAACAATAAATAGTATTTTTATGTAGCTTTTCTATAAAAAAAAGTTTCTGATTAAATAAGTGATGGAGTTGAGATATTACGAAAAACACTAAGACGCGCATTTTGCGAATACTGCGTTTATCATTACGACGGCAGAATTGTACATGTCCCGTTTTGACAAAAAATTAGTTGTCCTCATTAGGTCACTATCACGATATTACTGTGCCATTGGGTCAGCGTCTTGATGGTCGCAGGAAATCTAAAATATCCGCTCGCTTAGTGAGACTTCCGCGTTTCCGCATGTACTATTAGGATGCTATATTATGTTGTTACGATGCGTTCATAGCTAAGTGGCGGTGGTGAACTGAAAACGATCGGTCTGTTAAGCAACAACGATGACAGTCTTTTTTTAAATCTTTGACTATGTTTGATCTGAGAATTTTAATACGTCTTAATTACAAGTCTTCAATACCATCGATTTCTTTGTTCATCAATATCAAAAACCTTTTATCTATTGAATTATGTTTAAAGATAATTTATAAAATAGTTATTTTCAAAATGTTAAGCAATGCCTGTCCTATACCAAATAATCAATTTTAGTCATCATCG
>DWNM01000497.1:0-10675 GCA_018250375.1 Narcosius parisi helen
TGATATGGAATAAGCTGAGGGGGCCAATAAATTTTCGACTTCAATGGAAAGTAATATACTACTAATCAATTTTGCAAAGATATGTACCTACCCCTGGATTTGCCACCCTCAAGAAATACGATAAACTGTTATTTCAATAACACAACAGGTGTTTTAATTTTTACAGTGAATAGGTGTGTTACAGCCAGGGTAGCTTATAGATGAGTTTCAGAGTTGACCTAAGAAAAATGTAATAATAATTTCAGTCATTCTCAAGCCTTTTAGAACAACTATAAACTGAACCAAACCTGTAGTGTTCTGAACATTAATTACACCTTTATGTTACCCCTTTAACTCTTATTTTATAATGGAGATACAATACCTGAGTTTCTGTACACAGAATAATGATAATAAGACTTCAAAGGAAAATTGACACTAGCATCTACTAGAAGTATCAGGTCTGTTAAAAAAATAATATGTTTTAATGTAATTAACTGATATGCATGGTGCATTCTATGTTTAATCTGAAAAAGCTGAACTATATTCAGTAGTACCTCATATAGGGCCGAGTGCCTATGAGAGAATAATTAGAACTACTTTTCTTTTGGAATCCCATTGTTGATATTGGAAGTCCAAATCAACCAAGTAGTCAAGTGAATAATAGTGCCCTTGTCTAAACGTCACCACGGGCTTATGTTACCTAATACAATTCAGTCACGGAGACCTTACTACAAAGACAGCACTTAATTTATTTAAGATTGAATAATAAGTAATACAATCGAAATAGATTGTAGTATAGGGTCTCGGAGACTTTGCATATTCCCTTGAATATTTAGGACTTTTGTTGAAGATAAAGGTCAGTACCATGATCTTGCTTCTAAAGAAGGTAATAAAGTTATAGATCGACATATCAGATGATTTAAGCAGGTGTCAGTGTACACTGCATGAGGATCAATGGTTAATGAAATTTTTTTTTTAATTTCATAAGCATGACAGATTTAATATTTGCAAGAACAGGACCAAGGACACACTCCCTGACGAGTACCATAAAATTAAAATTTGTGGTGAAATGCCATTAACCTATGCTCGGTAATCCTGCATAGGAAGCAGTCGACTGGCTATTTCCTCTCAGTGTGAAAAGCATAAGGGGCAAATATAAATACAAATACGAGATCTGTTTTCTGCCACAAATGGCATACAAATATTTTCACATGCCTTTTACATAATAGTAGTTGAAGTCATAAGTATTATATGGCAACAATATTAATTCAAGTTCCAGTTCATATTAATGCATATGATTGGTAGACCAAGGATGTTGGCAATCAACCCTGTAAAAGTTGTTTACTGGGCCATAAAATGGATGAAAGTTTTCTGATAAACGTATATGTGAGACAACCAGATGCTTCTGTCGCACATTGTCTCACACATAAATGTATATGTGAGACAACCAGATGCTTCTGGCGCACATTGATAACGAGAAAAGCACCTGATCCTTACATAGGTTCAAATTGACACAATGAATGCTGGAACTAATGTCTAGTTTTCAGTGCTGTATCTCTGCTTATGCCGAGGTCGACTGGTGCCAGAGTGCCACTAGTCACCCCCGGCCTCAGAGGCCATATTCGAAATTTGGGGAGTAAGTGGCGACTTCGATTTTCTCGTGTCGTGTTTATTAGTCCAGGCCTTGACCACGACATAACTTTGTCATGGAGACATCACGACATGTCATACTCTCGGCGGTGTATCTCTCAGATGCATACATCGGCATTGTCGACCGCCTATGCAGAAATCCACCGGTGCGTGGACGGCACTTGTTGCCCGCGGCCTCGTAGGCCATGAGGCGTAACCCACGACGTCGATTGATTCGAGTCACAGTTACTGAGAGCAATCATTGACTACGTCTTAACTTTTCTTGAAGAAACATTACAACTTCCAAAACTGGCATGTCATGCTTTAGGCGGTGTATCTCTCGGGGGGATACATTGGCATTGCCGACCGCCTATGCCGAATTCCACCAGTGCGTGGACGGCGCTTGTTGCCCGCGGCCTCGGGGGCCGTGAGGCGTAACCCACGACGTCGAATGATTCGAGTCACGGTTACTAAGAGCAATCATTAACTACGTCTTAACTTTTCTCGAAGAAAAATTGCAACTTCAAAAACTGGCATGTCATACTCTCGGCGGTGTATCTCTCAGATGCATACATCGGCATTGTCGACCGCCTATGCAGAATTCCACCAGTGCGTGGACGGCGCTTGTTGCCCGCGGCCTCGGGGGCCGTGAGGCGTAACCCACGACGTCGAATGATTCGAGTCACGGTTACTAAGAGCAATCATTAACTACGTCTTAACTTTTCTCGAAGAAAAATTGCAACTTCAAAAACTGGCATGTCATGCTCTCGGCGGTGTATCTCTCGGGAGGATACATTGGCATTACCGGCCGCCTATACCGAAATCCACCAGTGCGTGGACGGCGCTTATTGCCCGCGGCCTCGGGGGCCGCGAGGTGTAACCTACGACATCGAGTGATTCGAGTCACGGTTACTAAGAGCAATCATTGACTACATCTTAACTTTTCTCGAAGAAAAATTACAACTTCCAAAACTCGCATTTCATGCTCTCAGCGGTGTATCTCTCGGGGGGATGCATTGGCATTGCCGACCGTTCAAAGTTGTCCCCGGCCTTGCCGGCAGTGGAACATAACCGACTACGTTAATTTTTCAGGTCATGTTTACCAAAAAGCAATCCATTGACTGCGCCTCGACACTTCTCGAAAGAGATATTACAAGTTCTGGCACTGTCACGTCAAGCTTTCGGCGGCGTATCTCTCGGGGAGATACAACGGCATTGCCGACCGCCTATGCCGAAATTCCCCAGTGCCGGAACGGCACTTGCTGCCCTCTGGCCTCGGAGGCCGTATTCAAGATGTAGGGCTTACCAGGAATTGATTTTTTTTTTCACATCACTCCTATCGCTTTCGTCAATTGCTGCGTAACAGGGCACTTCAGTGAGGAGTCAGCCATTTTTACAAAATTACCATCTCAGTAAAGCAAGAAGAATTTCCAGCGTTATAGCTCCATGTTGTCTCAATGTTTCTTGGCTTATAAACTTGTGTCCTGGATTACTAACTGAGCCATTTCTTACAGAGAATTTGAACAACAATCGACCTATTAGAGCACAGGACTACTGCCTAAAAAAGAGGAAATTTAGATTCTAGCATGGAAACCTAGGAGTAGAGGAAGCATAAGCTGCTGGTTATTGGGGCTGACTGGTTAACCAATCTAGGAAGTTATACCAGTTGTGGATTATAAAAATTATTAAGTGGGCCTCATAAGGGCTCATAATGGTATTAACAGTCGGTCAGCCAAACATCTTGTAAACATCTTGCTTTACTTAATAAAGGATTCGAAAGATAGACCGTATGATAAATCAGGTTTAATAAGTCTATTTTATGCTATTAATGATATTAATAATTTTAAGACAAATATGTATAAAAATAGCTTAATCCAATATGCTACTATTGTTTCGGATGATGATTTAACAATATCTCTATTAAGCTATATTGCAAGCGGTTGCAATAGCTGCTGAATTTCTCTGAATAAAAATAAAAATAATAGCAATTAAAAAAAAAAAAAAAAAAACAGCGAGTTCAGAAATACAAAATATAATACAATAGATGTAGGTATTTCTTTTGTTGTTAATAAAAATCCTTAAATATTGGAAATGATAGATTCCTAAGGACGGTTTTACTGCTCAGAACGGTTCCGACCTTCATAACTTCTCCAACCTATATTTGTACCTTCATGATATTTAAGTCTGATCAATCTTTATTATTTCTTACAGGTTATTGTTTTCTAACAAGATTATCATAGATTATGGTTTCACAGAGATGAGTTGACTTCATTTCATTATGATGATTCTGGTTACTTAATCATTTTTGATGACAATTTTACAACACCTTGTTAACAGACAATTATAATAATAATTTACTAAGGATTAAATCTTTATCTTCTTTTCAGATGATTTTTCCTCTAGGATTACATCTGAAATCAACTTTATATTTATTTTCACATAGCGTTTATACTCTTTCACCAGCAGATAACAAACAGGTCTTCAACCAATGCTGTGTGTTTTGGAAACACATATAATATAACCGTTTTGCATTACAACAAAACGGATATTATGTGTGTGGAAAAACACACAGCATTGGAGCAAGGTGCTTGCTGGTGGTTGAAGAACTATGATTTGACAGTTGTCACTTGTCACTAGCCAGCCTTGGCAACTTGTGAAATTGCCCGGCCCTGCTGTGAGTAAAAGAGTCCAGGTAACGGGAAAAAGAGAGGTATGGTATGAATTTGCATGAATATTAGGCTTAATCTATGGACGCATCTTCAACCAATGCTGTGTGTTTTTCCACACACATAATATCCGTTTTGTTGTAATGCAAAACGGTTATATTATATTTTTGAGGTAATAAATTTCTTCTATCACAAGTATAGTGTATCTTACGTCAAAAGATACATTTTTAATTATAATATTGTGTAAAGGCAATTAAGCTTAAAAAAATAAATGACATCATATATTTGTCGGTGACAAACGGCTCTTTTTGTTTCACCTATACTAAGGAGGGGAGGATGTCTGGAACCTCTAAACTACAAGTTATATAAGCTTTAGAAATACGTATAGCGATAGGTGGTGAGTGTAGTAACTTAACAATGAAGAATTCTACCCTTTTAAACAATTAATAGCTTCCAGTTTATGTACTGATATATCAAAAAATCATTATCGTATACATATAATTTACGGCCGAATAATAATAACAAAAATAGATAAAAGGGAATACCTAAAGCTACTATCTATTGTCCAGTCACACAATCTGCTTCTGTCCTTCAACATAAAATACCTATTACTTTAATCTATCTTGCTAACAATTATCTAGAATAATCATAGATAAAAACCTAGTGTTAATTATTAGTGAGCTTACACACTTGTTGCTTATCGATTTTATGACATTGCTTACATGGACTAAAACATCATTCAATATTAAATCTTATAATAGTAAAAAACAATAATTACTTGTATACAAAAATCATAAAATATAATGTGAAAACCAACCAAACTATATGAAACAAAATCAAATCAAATCTCTTTATTTGCCAAAATACACGTCAATTTTAAAAGGACAGATGTGGTTATGTGCCACTAATCTTAAGTTCCTTTTTTTTAAACTTGGCTGACACGCTACCACACATCTAGATTATAAAAGTAATAAGTGATACTTAGGGCAAGGTAAATAATCTCTATTATACAAAAAATACAATCACTAAATACTGTGCAATTCCTATTATGGTAAAGAAGTGTACAGTGTTTGGAATTTTCACCCAATACACATTACCAATTATTCATATGCAAGTAACTTACTCTAGCCAATGTATCACCGTGCACCAAGTCAGAGGTAGTCATCAACAGTGCAGCGGTCTGTAACAGCTTCAGCTCCAGCATGTTCGACTGACCGAGGTTGAACAGACAGTCCACGACATGACGAGCGCCCTTCGCGTCTATGCCCTGCTGGGCTATGAGGCGCTGGATTGTGCCCAGACAGAACTGTAAATGAAATTACTTTTAACTTTATTCTTCAATAATTATTATTCTATTTTTTTTTTACCTGAGGGTAATATTATTCAAGTGTATGTATGTCTCATTCTTTGACGCACCATTCAGCTCAAACGGCTAGACCGATATGAACATATGAGGTGTCGTTATATTTGTCTAAATGACAAGACTAATCAATCATAAGCCATATTTTTAAACAGTCGAGTTTTTGTAATAATTTTACTTCACATTTTAATTGTCAAATGTGTCTACTTATGAGTGTCCATGACATCTATAAGTAAAAGAATGCTAACGTGAAACCTTAGGATAACAGTATGTATTTATCATGTAGACTAGTACGAAGAATTTAAAGATTTACTGAAATAAAAGTGGGGCCCTGCTTATGTTGGATTAAGATATATTGCGGACGTAGGTGACCTCAGCCGACGACCACAACAAACAAAAGGTGGGGTGCTTGACCCACTGCTGCATATGAATTTATATGGAGCACTAAAGAAAACACGCGACAGTGTGGCACGACAAGTGCGCGTAGTTTGCTAGCTAGACAACACACTCGACAGTGTGGCGCGACAAGTGGGCGTAGCTTGCAAGCTAGACAAGACACGCGACAGTGTCGCGCGACGCTAACATAGCTTGCAAGCAAGGCGTGGTCGATATTCATCCCTAAAAATTGTCTTTGCACACCTTCTCTACTATGAACTTTGATTATGCCAAATCTCATGCTTTTCCATGCATGCAATATTTACTATGTGCGTAAAGTTTTCGCTTCATATGTTAATATATAGGTAATAATATTGTAATACCTTGATAATTTTAACATCTTTGGATTCGCATCCTTGCACCAACGGGTACAAAATTTGGTTCACGACTCCATACAGGGATGCTTGAGGGTTATTGGCAGCCAGAGATAACTTCTCAATGGCTTCATCACACGCCTAAAACAATGTTTATAAACAATTACTTAACAATTGCAATGCTGGGCATGGGTCTCCTCTTAGAGTGAAATGGACACCTTTGAAAACTTTTTTAACAATCTGTCAGGCATGTAGGTTTCCTCGTGATGTTTTCCTTCACCATTATAGCAACTGAAAATTAGTTTTTAGTATGCACATAACTTCGAAAAATCAGATGTCTATGCGTGGGATTCAAAACTCAGACCCCTGATCAGGAGGCTGGATTTAAACCACCAAGCTATCACTACCTATATTTATTTCCTGTTAATATAGTCCCCTTATTCCATATATCCTGTTAATCCAAAGAAATGAGCATGCAGTCCAAACTCACTGGAAGTTATGAGACTTGGTATGTTTAGGAATTACTCCTGGTTACTTTGTGTATGTACTAACAAGATAAGTCTATGTATTCTAGCAAATCCTGCCCTGTTTATAAAATTATAACAATAATAAAAACACAATAATCATTTCAAGTATTAAGCACAGTATTTACGTTTCCGGTTAAAATAGTAGGATGTAATCATGTTGAATATTGAATTTATATTCCAATTACATGCACATATTTTTGATTTGACAATTTATTTCCATACAGGATATGGGGTAAAACTTAAGGAAATATCTGAAGAAAAATACACTATAGTTGGTTAATATCATTTTAGTTTTAGAGATTAATTATTATCTTTGTTATTAAACGCGTAAAGAATATGTGAAAATGTAAAAACCTCTCTTATTTGAGGATATTTCTTCTTAGTCTCTAAGCTGAGTGTCTTGAAATCGTTTTGTAAAACATCCATGAATTTTTTTGTTGAATCGTCGCCGGTTACAGCACTGACGAATGCCATCTTCGATTATAATTTTAAATTTAATAAATCACTTCATAATTCAAGTAAAAATTAAAACAAATTAAAAATTATGCCATGTACACAATCGACATCACAGTTTTCTGTTCAGAAATTAGCTCAAGTCTTCCACTTCACCTATATGATATTCATAAACTACATAAATTATTTTCAAGCTATTAAATCTCAGACATTTACACTTTTTCCACAATTAATTGAAGCTTTTACATACTATTATGATGTAATATTAAAAATTAAAATTCAGTTCAAATGCAAACTTTTACTGTAAAATTCATAATTCTTAATTGGTTTCCGAACAAAAAAGAATTGACATTTCGTTTTATGTTATCTAATTTTTAGATCAAAATTGAAAAAGCAAATTATGTACATACTAATTTAAAATAGAGATAAAAATTAACGTCATGAATTACATACGATAGCATAAAAATATTCTATTCAATATTTTAATATATCAGTATAATTTCCACATTTAAGAATAGTAATAATTTTTATTAACTCATCAAGTCTTGAAGTCTGCGTGTAAAGTAATGTTTAATTCAATGTTGCCTGGCTATTTATATTTTTAGATTTTTTTGTTAAATATGGCTTTACGAATTGAAACATTTCAAAATACGCATTATCCATTACCTTTTTATTTTTTTTATATTAGGACAATTGTACAATTGTAGACATGTTTTAAATAAAATTATGTTAAGTTCATCATTTTATTAAAACGTAATTAGTACGTGTAAAATGATAGCTACGTGAACTCCATTACATTTTTTCTTCATAAGTCACGTTTATTGCGAATTTGTGCTTACTTTTAATCCAACACTATTTAATAAATTTGCATAGAAAGTGCAACAAGAAATTCGAATGCAAGATGATCTATATGATGACCCAGTTTTGACGGAACAATTTTTTTCTTAAATAGCAACATCGATTTACTGATTGTGCAGAAGAAAAAACAATGGTGTGATTCCAGATTTTTATTTGTAAGTATTTATAGAATCCAATATCAATTTAGCTCAAGAAAGAATAGTGAGTCGATAAAATAGTTTGTGCTCTCGAGGATGTGGATTCCGAGGTACAGAATACGTAATTCTCCACTGTAACGCAGGTTCGCGAGCTTGACGTCCTGTCAATGCAATTTTTACTCTATTTATTCAGCTCGATCGAGCTATGCGCCATTCGTACTGCAATAAAACGGCCGATGTCTGCGGGTTTTAGCACGTCTTTAAATAAAACGCGGAGGAAAGCGAGTGCAATGGCTGGTTGTTTGACGTCGTGACCGGAGTCGGGCGGTGCGACGGCGCTCGCTGTGTTTTCGTACGTAACGTTAGTCTGATCGCAGTCGCCGGCACCCAGTTCTTGTTAATTGTGTCGTATGCAGTGTTTTGTTGTTTGGTACGTGACGAAAGTGGATTGTCCACCCGCTAATTTTCGCAAGCTCACCGCGGTTGGACACCGACGTGTCATATGGTCAATCGCACAATCGGACGACCGATAAACTATGCAACATGTGTTTTCGCACACCGATTTGTAAATATCACTTCGTACTGCGCTGTGCGAAGATCGTATCGCCTTGAGGAATTTGGAGTCAAGGTGCTGTACCCACATCACCCGTTTATTGAAGCATGAACCTAATTAGATTTGTGAACTTTTTTGGAATGTCCTTATTGTCTATCCTCTAATATGTATAACACTTACATCGTTTTTTTGATTGCTTTGTCCTTTTTATTTTATTTGCATATCTTACTCATAATTACTCTATGAAACTGTCTAATCATTTGTGATATTCCAAAATTATTTATCAGTATGCCAATTTCTGTTTCCCTATTACTTAATAAACTCTGCTGTTAAATGCATCCACAGAAGCAGATTCCGACAAGCTTAAAAAGTCTGAACCCATCAATTATCAGAATGTTCCTAGATGTTATTTATTTATCATCTCTGGCATATACCGTTTGGTTATTTTGCATACAAAATCCTTGTCTCACCAGTTAAATAATCTCATCATTATACATGCTGCCTATAATGTTACATAATCACTGCTCAGTTTTGACTGAATATAAGTAATTAATATTTTGCAAATAAGTATTTCTTCTTATTTAATATTAAATATTGCTAACTCAACTAAACTCATTATAACAATGACTAGATGGGTAGGTAGAATCTTTTGAAGGTGGTAGAACCCTTTCTTCAACTCCGGAGGCACAGTCATACCTTTTTTACCAAATAACAGCAGTTTCAAGAGCTGCTGTCTTCTAGTTAGAAGAGTATGGTAACAGAGATATACTTATCCAAGGTGTTTCAACGTAGTCATCAGGGGTAGCAATGCACTTGTGGTCAACCTCAGGTAGGATTGATTACCAATGTCCATGGGCAGCAGTGGCCATTTACCATTAGGTGGTACGCATACTCATTTGTCACTCCTACATTGTATAAAAAAAAGTTTGAAATTAAAAAATGTAGTATGGATCCGTTATATCATTTACAAAAGTATAGAGATTCATAAAGTGTGCCAAACATTATAGAAACTTGTTTGTGAATTAGTAAGTTATCTGCAGACTTGATCAACATATGCACTGAATGGAAATTAACACAACTGTCATACATTTACTCAAAGTAAATGTGGCATTACACTGATTTGATCAATTCATCTTACCAGAATGTATTATCGTAGGTGGTACTATTTTTGTGCTTCAAAATTATTCATAAATTGAATTATAAAATAATGTTACTAAAAATTTAAATAAAGCATATGATATGCAGTATGGATAAATAGGTGCAGTGTTGTACAAGAGGAAACTGATTTTTGAACATAAAACTCTCTTTCCTATATTTGGTTATGATAACAAAGTATAAACATCATTACCATTTAACTCAAAACCTACTGTAGCTATTGATATACACAAGATATAAATTGCCTCTAAAATCCATCATGTCTTGAAATCTATGCTAGGAAGATGTCAGTTTAGATTATATGAAGTACATAACGTCTGACACTCAATCTTTTTTAATTACTGTTGCAATATAAACTTGCTCAATACAAATTGTTTATACAAATTAAAAATCAATTTTTTTTTTTATAACATGGAAGTAACAAACGAGCATGCAGTGCACCTGATGGTAAGTGGCTACTGCCGCCTATAGACATCTGTAGTCTACCCTGGATAAGATAAGAGTCCGACCCAAGGACGACCACATATGCGTAGCTACCCCTGAGGACTAAGTTGCAACGCCTCGGATAAGTATCTCTCCCTTACCACACCCTTCAAGCCATAAACAGCA
>DWNM01000498.1:0-10672 GCA_018250375.1 Narcosius parisi helen
TTTTTTTTTTTCTACTTTCGAATTTTTGGATTTAGATAGTCTATTACTATTAACATTTTTCTAGATAAGTGTAATCTCCGTACTAGTTTTCACGTAAAAAAAACGTACTTGTCATCCGAGCGAAGCTCGATCGCCAAGCTAATGTATTATATTAGCTATTCCTCAAGATATAATTATTTGTTTCTAATTACAAGTTTTTCGTTGGAAGTTTTATATAGGATTGCTTAGAATATATTGTAACACAAAAAATATAAAACTAAGCTTACAAAGTGCGATAGCGCACACAACAAATATCGAAAGGCTATCGACAGCCTAAAATTTTCGTGCGTAAAGTTCAAATGGTTATTGCGCATGTCTTGTTACTACTATTACGCCATCTAGTGATAGCTTGGGTATAACTTCATTGGGTCTCAAGGGCACGCCGGCGTTTGGGTGAATCTTCCCTAGTTTTCTTTTGCATTAGTTTATTTTTGCAATAACTTTATTCAGGGAAAAATAATAACAAAATTTCAGTGTTTTTAAGTTTTATTCATTTCAATAACCCTAACCCATACTTTATTCTTAATTGTAATGCATTCAGTTCATAACCTACGTAATATCAGTTGGCCGGACTACCGCTCAAACAATTTCACATTTATCTTACGATGTGGATAATACCATGACCATAGATTCTTATAGTCTCAGTTCTGATATAAAACCAGCAGAGGTATCTTGGCTATCATGAGGAAAAGCATTAACCCACGTTCACAATCTGCGTAAATCCTTGAAATCATCACACAATGCGGGTCATGGGCGTGAATATAGATTTGTTTGTTAGGATTTCAAACCAATGAATTAGCAGGGGTCCAAAAAAAGTAATCTGGTTTTCCAACTTTATTGGAAAATAACGAAAACCCCTATCCAAACTGGATCAGTAGCTTTTTTTAGAAAATCACAGACATACAAATATACATACATAAAATAATCTCTGAAATTTCTTAAAGACAACAAAAAAGGGGTTCGTCCTGTTTGAAGAATTTCTCGCCTATGTTAAAAACAGTTCTGTATCCCCCCTAACCCTCTCCCCCTTATATACTATGACACGAATATACTATCATAAGGCCAACACAGGTGTGGCACTTGCCAGCCTACAGATATGACCAGTTTAACTACAGAAAATATTCTACTGTAGTGTTCTCCAATATAAATATAAAATATTACTGCTTTTATCAGATTTACCAGCACCAGATGACGGCTGTCCAAGCGGTGGGGCGCTGCATGGGCTGGCAGCTGTTGGCCAGCAGCTCCCACATGGGCTCCGGTCCTGTGGAACCCCTGGGAAACGCCTCATCTTGCCTGCTCGCCTCACCCAACGGTAAGTTGAGTGTAGACACCAAGGTTAAATTACTAAAACCGCATCATTTACCTTCTCCTTTATGCGAATTTGCATTGAGCGAGCTCGTCTTTTTGACAAAAGATGCAATCACTATAACAAGGTATATTATGGATTTAAATATATGGAACCTGTCGAGTAATATGACAATACTCGTTTTTTACCAGAATTTTGTACTTACATATCTTTTGTAATGGGAATTAGAGGGAAGGATTGAGTAGATTTAGTGTGTGTGCCCCACTTCAGTCTTCCCAATTGAAGTAAGACTGAAGCATACTCCCGGTGCTACTGGTGTTTTTTCGAAATTATAATCAACGTATACTGTAAATATCCACATAACTGTGCCAGATAATCTGCAAAATTATAATTTTCTATTATTTAGGATAATTTGTGTGTGTCGACATATTTGCTTTAAAATGTTGGTTCCTAAATAGCGGTCCCAACACTCCAAAGGCCCACATTCTTAAAAAATTTCAATAAAACCTATCTCACAGTACGTGAAGATTGTATATTTTCATCACAATAGAATTTATGACTATTTATGACTGTTATTATCAGTAACTATGTGGCTACAAGACAACACAACACCCTATAATAACCAAAACTGTAAAATATTTATCTCACTTTTTCAATATTTTGTTATAGGTGACAGAATGATAGCAATAAGATGCGAGCCTTCAGTGGGCATGCAAGTTTTCATTGCACAATCACCAAGGAAGGATTTCTTCGCCAGCGAATTGGTTCAAGATAAAAAGTGGGAGAACCTCGGCGGAGCCTTCAAAGAGATCAAACTAGATAGAATGGAAGGCAAAAACTTCTTGAACAAGATGGAACTACTAATGGCCTGTCTAAGCAGCCCGTCTTAGAAAAATATCCTAACTAATAATTTACCCGTACAACTGTAAGATTAATTTAATTACGTAGGTCCTTTCATATTGATCAAATAAAAGTCGCGAATCGGAATAATTGTTTTCTTTTTTTATTATATTTAAGGTAATTGTAGTCCAAGGGTGCTAAGGTATAATGTTAAATGTCCAAATGAATAGTTCTTGAGTGCTCTCGATGCAACAGCAGACTCGAGATAAAATAATTCCAAGGAGCTGTAACAAAAGGATTATAAGAACCTGACAATGTCGAATGAATAGAACAATTAAATTACTCTGAATGAAGATAGAACAGTTATACACACACAAAATATGAGAACACAGAAATTTCCTACAAACATGACATAAAAACTTATGGTATTCTCGTAACTGCATTCTCAAATCATTTCAAATTGATTGATTATTGAATTATAACCATAAGAACTGAATCCTAACATAACACAAATTACTTTAACAGAAGAAGTACTTAGTAATGAACACGGTATTAAAATAAAAACATTCTTTGTACAATTTATGTCGGTTTTTAGAATTATCGAATACTAATTGAACACTTGTCACACATATTCAATCAACACATGATAAGTTAATCTTCCATAAAAGCTATGGTTATGCTATAAATAAAACCACAAATTTTCCATATGATAGCAAAATTGAAACGGGATGTTAAGAACAATAATGACAAGAAAAATAATACAAATTTATTTTAAAATGCTATTGAGAATACCACATGACAAAGCACTCCTGGGTGTATCACTTTAAAGATTTTTTAATTATTTCTGACAAAATATTAAATTCCTTCACAAATATGACTCATACACAATCTAATCTAATTAGGTCATAACATTTATCATCAAAACTCTGGTTTATGTCGAATGGTTTCTTCAATTACGAATTACCCCAGCACCCAAAAACACAACTAATCTATAATTATGTGAATAAACATTTACTTAGTTAATGCTATTTATGAAAAGCCATGTTACTAACTTCTAAGTGACTGACAAAATGATGAAAAATGAATATTGGCCCACATATTGACCCACAGTTCGACTCAAATATTTTTGCATGGTCAAGACTTTGTAAGGTTATATGGGCTAATATCGAAGCCGAGGTAAAACTGCATGATTGAAATTTTACGCTAAATTAGCCAACTTTTTTTAATTGGTGCCATCATTCACCATGCCATGAGGATGATGTGCATGTAAGAATTTCACTTTTGTGATGGCCCAATTAGCAAGCAATTTCAATTGTATGGTTTAACCACAGCTCTGATATTACCCTCAACTAACCTTATGTTGTGGAAGTAGAGAACGGGGATGCAGTCCATCTAAAGTTAAGTAGTTACTGCAACCCATGGACACCTGTTACTTATTCCAAATCATACATGGATACACACCAAATATGTCTGGTCACCTCATAAAAGGCTGTCTCTAAACCTTTCTCATGAATTCAATTTACCAATGCCAATTCAAGCTATAGGACATTGAAAATACACTCGAAAAATTTTATGATAACATTAATATGTATATGATTTCCAGAGTTAAATTCACATACAAAATAATTTCAAAAACTAAATATTAACTTACCAACTTTGACCTCTACAATTTATTCTACAGATGTCTTGCATACATACGTCAAATAATTTACAAACAAAGGAGTCAGGTCATCGTGACCTTGACTTACATGTTAATGTGCAAAATATTTTAGGTTAAATATAATTTATATGACAATCTGAATAAAGTGTACCAATTTTCTTCATCACTAAGTCAGCTTACAAGTGTCGCCAGGCATTATGCCCATACATTGTCAACACACCAAGATCAGATTAACAATAAAAAAAGATATTAAAACGACACAAATGTACCACAAATTTCTATCACAAGGGTTCGAAAAGGTATAATTGAAAGAGGATAGATGCAATTTAACTATAAATTCAAATAAATTTGGTACTATTCTCATGGGCTTGCGAAAGACATCAGATTTACTAAATTTACTCTGAGAATATCCACAACTGGTTGAGCAATATTCAAAAACTGTATGTTCTTGGCAATAATCCATCTATGCTTATATGTTGGGGTGTAATGATAATTTATACTTTCCTGATAATGATTTCCGATCAATAACACCAACGTTTCATATACTAATAAAAAAAACTTGTAATGTACAAACGGTGACATATCAATACACTCAAGTGATTCTCTAAACAAAGTCAGCCATGGTATTTTAGTGACAAATATATATTGTATTTGTTTTACTATGTAACGGGTACTCACGATACGCGGTTTTTTATTATTTTTGCCGATATTGTGTATTGTATGTACGTGTACTGTACCTGTTATTTATACGTGAGTACCTGTTACATATTAAAACATGTTTCAATTCCGCGATAATATTAGTCTAAAATCATATATATTGTATTGATATCAAACCCTTGCAATAGGCATTATGTGGGAATAAATCTATGGCTAAATAGTAAAAAGAAAAGTACATTACCTCTAACTCCAAGGGACATAGACACAAATGAACTCATCTCAGCATTAAGCCCCCAGTATTAGCAGATATTGATCTTAACACAAGGAGGCTTCAGATTACGATAACACTAAACCTAACTTAAACTAGAATTAAATTAAAATCGGGAGAGAGGTGATCGAGATCTGAAGTTGCCGCCGCCGTTACCGGAGCCATAGCCGTTGCTCTGGCCGTTCCGGTTGTAGGGGCGGCCGCCGCCGAACGAGTTGAATCTGTTGTTGCCCCCGAACGAGCCCCCGCGGCCGCGGTAGCCGCCGCCGCCGCCGCCGCCGCCGCGCCCGCCGCGGAAGTTCCCGCCGCGACGCGGCCCGTCCCGCTTTCTAGATAGCTCTACTTTCAGCGTCGCGCCTAACATCTCGAAACCGTTCATCGCGCTACACGCATCCTCCGCCTCCTGCATGTTCTCGAACTCTATAAACGCGAAGCCTGGGGGATTAAGTGCGACCCACACCGAGTTCAATTTGCCGTATTTGTCGAATTCCCTTTCCAAATCCTCCTTCTTTATGCCCTCCACCAGTCCGCCGACGTACACCCGTGTGCCTCCTGAGCTCATTTTGATATATTTTCAGATCTAAAACCAAATACGACTAGGGTCACAAAACATAAATAGATAAATACAATGAAATACAAGATGTCGCCATGGCTTGACGATGCCACGCCAACCGATGAGCAAAAACTTTGAGATAACCGCGAACGGTCGATACTCACGTGTCTTGGTAATAGATGAGTATTTATTTATGGACTAGAACTATTTGATTCGACACAAATTAATATAAATTGAATTATTTTGTCAGTCAAAATTAAAAACGGATCAATAATGTTGACGAGTGAACGTGCTAAAGAAAGAACGAACGAACGAAACGAATGAAACCAATTGACAATAGTCATTGGTGAATGAAGGAAATTAAAATGTTTCCATATTTAAGAAACATAATGTAAGTAAGTATTATATTTATTATAAAAATATAAATTTGTGATTTTAGTTAAATATTAATTAGTGTTATATTTAATTTTAGACCTAAAAGTAGCGGTTGGCAACCCGCCAGAGAGAGATTACTACTCGTTCTTTACACGTTCTTTAGAATCCAATTCCGAATTACAACATTCTTTCGTGTAGCTTGTGTTACCAAAAAAGTTGCCGGCTAATGCAAGAGATTTGAAGGCCGACTGTTTATTAAATTTAAACAAATTTTACAAAATAAATACTTATACATATTAATTTCTGTAATTTAGGAAAATATTAAACAATAGCATATATACTCCTGTTTATTAGCTTACTTTAAAACTTGTTGTTTATCTCTGAATTTTGAATATATATAATAACGTAATTTTAAATATGTCGTCGGTTTTATCATTGGACACATATTTAGATTAAACACTATTTCTTACTGGATTTCTGTTCTATCATAAATCTGATATCCTTTTTTTACCTTTGATTTCTTTAAAATCTAGTTCTTTTAATATAAAATTGACATACGGACACCAAGAATTTTTATATGATAAGAGTATAAAACTCATTATTATTATTTATATGGCAACTTTAAAATAATGAGTTTTTATTGAAATTATACATTTAAGATGCAATTGATTGAAGTATTATATTGAAATTGTTAAAATAATGTAATTTTAAATACTGGTGAAAATAATAAAAGCAAAAGAACATGTTGTATAGAAGTTGTGACAGATAAAACATGTTGTATCGTTTTGCCGGGTAATTATTGATCTTCTCTAGTCCATGACCAAAACCGAGGATTGATTGGCGTAGTTTTCAAGACCGGATTGAATGAAAACATTAAGTGAAGTGAAAGGCAGAGGAAGAACGAGTGAACAATTTAGAGTGAAATGAGGTAGAGGGGCGGAGGCTTTTGATTTGAAACAAATAGGTATGATGAGGTAAGAGGTGGGAGGGCAGGAGGAACTATACACACCAAACCGGCCAAACGACTTTGTTCAACGGTCGCGCGGTGGCGCGCATTTTCGCTTATTGTACATTGCCCCACCTTTGTTTAGTTATTTTGATGCATTTCATAAGATAACTATCAAATTTTCTCTTATTCCTGATACGAACAAACTTTTGGGTAGTTCAACAAAAATGTATTGTGACAAGACGAAGCAGCGACAGAGGACCCTACCTGTGCAATGTTTGGATAGGTGTTAAAGTTATAGTGGACCGCTAGTAAAAGTGAAATGAATATTTCTTATAGGAGCTAGCCTTTATAAGGTGTTTTAAAACATGGGAGTGCAAAAACGGCATAGTCAGTTCAGCGATACGAAATACAAGTGGAGGACGGTGGTGATAGTGTTGTGTTATGTTTGTGTTAGTGATGGGCAGGTGAGAGTAGGTGATACGGACCCTTACCTGTTGAATAAGACCTCTGATTTAACCGAGTTGGCCGGTGGAGTGGTGCTCGGGCGGACTGTGTGGCGAGGTGAGGGTAGTCCGTACTTGCTACGGGATGATCTATTGATAGAGCGAGAAGCCGAATTAGTGGTGGAGCCTGGTGTCACCATCAGGTTTGCGCCGATGATCGGCATCACGGTGCGCGGGAAACTGGTTGCTGTGGTTAGTACACATTTTTTTTATTTACTCTTACATTCCATTCCCTCGCATTCATGCGTAATATTCGTGCAGTGGGTATGTCTTTACTTAAGTTTCCTTTATGTCACCGAACATCTCATTAATTTCTTAATTATTCATCAAAATGTTTTTTCCTACTAATCGGCTTGCCTTTTTCATTTCGTTTAGTAAGGTTCCATCTACATACTTCTATGTATACTGATGAATTGAAATTTCGAATTATGCCTACTCACGAAGACTAAAGCTCTTAGAAGAACGAAGGTGTAAATCGCCTGAGGTACATTCTAAAAGTTCCTATAAATTTTTAATACATTTGAAGGCAAATTGCTTTTGTAGTATTGTTTAAGTTTTTGAGTTAAGTAAACATATAATTCACGTGTTGCTAATCATTATCAACTTACTCCAAATTTAGCTTATCTCTATGTTCGTGGTATTGTAGTAGACTACCATTATTACATGGCTATATATATTAGTGTAGTTTAGTAGTAGTATTTTTTTCCCTATACCGACCGCCTTACCTCAAAGGATTTTTACAATAATACCTGTCAACTCCTCTATCTTTGCATGAAAATCCTGTCCAAATCTGTTTAGTAATTACCAATCTTGAGAACTCGTTCAGTAAATCAAACAAAATTTTAAAAACGAAAAGTCCATCAAAATCGGATCAATAGTTTTTGAAGAAATTGCGGAGATACAGTTCGTGTTCTAATACAGAACCTGTTTTTTTAGAAGTTTAACTAATTTTTTTTTTAATTTTAGTAATTAGGCAAATAACGGATATGAGCCAAAAATAGGTTTTATGTGTCTGCAACTTTATTAAGATAAGTAAGTATTACTGATTTGTGCTTGTAGATCAAATTAGACTCTAATTAGATAGAATGCTTTAAAATTACGCAATAGAAAAGTATACAGTAATTTTACAATATTATAGATTTCATTGAATATACAAATGGAGTCCAAGAAAAAGTTCAAAAAAGAAATACGTGAAGATACATTAAATAAATTACTTATATTACATTTTGTTTCTTTGTTTTATTTGCAGTAAAATTTTTATATTAGAATTTTCTTATTATATGGATAATACCGCAATGCGGAACATGACGTCTCTTGCCATGTTCCCCCTTAAAATCTATGATCTCATGTTTTCCAGCCATTATTCAGCCCAATTGTTTCAATATCGTGCGTTTTCTTCCGTGAAACTGTACAGCTATCCCTTCAATCGATAAAACACTTGATAAATTCCACAGTTTCCTGATAAAACAACGTACTTGCCCTGATAATGATATCACAGCCTATCACTCATTCAACTGTGATATCCATTTGTTCATTTAGTTTTGTTGCTGGTAAAGATCTAATGAAAACAAAAACGTTCTTACAAAAGCAAAAACTAATAAGTATATTTTATTTGCGGATTCTGATTTGCATAAGACATCATAAAATATCATAAGATAAAGGTAATACATATAAGTAACTGTTGCTAATCACCGTGTGTTGGCATTCAGTCGACAAGGCTGACCCACCCACGTTAATCGATAGACGCTAGACGAATTAAATCCACTACAATTGTTCATTATTTAAGAGTTCAACGAGCTTACACAGTATGTCAAGAAAAATGCGAATTGGCATCTATTCTTTCATATTCTTATCTATATACTTTTAGTATATCTTGAAGAATCACTGTAAATGCCAAATCCATTGCAAGGTTAGATTTACCGAATTACGTTGTAAATTAGACGTGTTTTATTTTTATAACTATATTGAAGAATTGTTTCTACCTTTCCACTATTTTTGTAATTTACCCCGCTCTTCCTTTTTCCATTCGCATAAATCAATCTGCGAAACTTACTTAAATGGTATTTTGATAACCGTATTAGCGTAAATACGTTTTTTTTTATATATATGTTTAAGTGACTACTGCCGCCCATGGACATCGGCAATCAACCCCAGATATGATTAGCATCCTACCTGAGGTCGGACACAGATGCTTTGTTATCCCAGACTAAATTGGAACGCCAGGAATACGTAGGTCTCCCTTACTACACCCTTCGAACCAAAACAGCAGCGCATAACACTTGTTATTAGACAGAAATAGGCTGGACGGTGGTGCCTCTGGAATCGAACTAACAACATGTTTAAACATTTTTAATGTTGCTATAAACATTTAAATATCTACAAATCATACTACCTACAATAATTCATTGCTACCGATGATACAAAGATTGCATTAACATCCGAATGAGTCACACATAATGAGGCACACGAGCCGTACAGCAGCTGATGCGCAAAGAGCGCCGACTGGATCTGACCCTCCCGACCCTGGATCCCACTCCTCACTGACATCCTTTTACTAATTCAATCAACAAATCTCAACGGCCAATACGTGCATTAGATCTGAAGTGTAATACCCTCCTTTTTAATTACACGTACATGGGAACTCAAAAATCAGAAGTAAGAACTGTATACAATTGGGTACAGCAACTACAGACAGCAATACATTATCTGCTTGCTGAAATTTTGTCTGTTTCAATTTTTGTGCAGCACAACTTCTTATAAAAAACATGTTTTTGGTCTAGGTGTCATTGCAGTTTACAACCACAATAAAATAAATACTTGTAACCACAAGTAGGTAACCACCTACCCTAAGTTTTCCAATAAGATAGGGTAACTAAATTTCACTTATTAAAACATTTTCGAATCTATCGCGTATGTAGCACATTTTCTGTGGATTGCATTGCTAGAGGACAGCCAAATTATATTTCAGCAATATCAAAAACTTCTTTAACCTTTATTAGTCTTAGAAATAATTATACTGAAACGAGTAAGTAATACTTATTCATACATTCAATACCTCCAGCAGGTATTGAATAAAATATAGGTTTCCACGAAGAACAATCTGATTGGCGAAATCATTCCCACGACGTTAATCGACGGGCAAATACAAAGGAATTGTAGGAAACAATAAAGTGAAAGAAAATCACACTACTGTCTAATATCTCGAAAACAATAACTGAATAAGTTTTGTTAATTATTAAATAAATAAAAGAAAATTACTTATTGTAACTTAACGACTTCTCCGTCTTAGTATCTCTTAGTATTTAGATTATTTTGATAACTGAGCGCAGTTAAAAAGTTAACGAAATGAACTATATTGCTATTTAAATAAATTTAAACTGTATTAATATATTTTTCGAGGTATTAACTTCTTTTTCTTATAAAAATTTGCGTGCATATACATTAATCACTACATAGTATAAAACAAAGTAGCTTTCTCTGTCCCTATATCCCTTTGTATGCTTAAATCTTTAAAAGTAC
>DWNM01000499.1:0-10669 GCA_018250375.1 Narcosius parisi helen
GACTACGGCCTAAACCCCTCTCACTCTGAGAGGAGACCCGTGCCCAGCAGTGGGACAGTAATGGGTTGACGATGATGAAATAGTTACTAAGAAAATGAATGCAATTAAGTTTTAGTGTAAGATAAAAATATTGCAGTGTTAATTGGTCTTTTATCAATAACGGAGCGTAATTTAGGGAGATAACATACGAGCGACACTAAGCTATTACTCGAGCGACCCCGGCGATCGCCGACTGTCGCCAGTCGCTAACGACTGCTACCGCTTGGCTCGCTATTGCACTCATTTTCAAAATATTTGTACAAATTGTACAAGACTAGTTTGGGAAGATCATTATCATCATTAACCCTTTGCCGTCCCACTGCTGGGCACGGGTCTCCTCTCAGAATGAGAAGGATTAGGCCATAGTCCACCGCGCCGGCCAAATGCGAATTGGTAGACTTCACATATATTTGAGATTTTTTAAATCTCTCAGGTATACAGGTTTCCTCATAATTTTTTCCTTCACTGTTAAAGCAAGTGATAATTAATTTAAAATATGCACATAACTTGAAAAATCAGAGGTGCATGCATGGGATTCGAACATCGAACCCCGGATCCAGAGGCCGTGTTTTAACCACTAGACTATTACCGCTTAAGTTAGATAGCTTAGCATTAGGTACATGTTATTCAAAGGAGTACATTACATTACATTCACGATTTATGAGTCTAGTGTGTGAAAGTTTACTTTTTAGTGTGAGGTGTGTTCATCATCATCATCGTCAACCCATTACTGACCCACTGCTGGGCACGGGTCTCCTCTCTGAGTGAGAGGCGTTTAGGCCATAGTCCACCGCGCTGGCCAAGTGCGTTTTGGTAGACCGTAAAGCAAAGCAAGTGATAATGAATTTCTTATACGCACATAACTTAGAAAAGACAGAGGTGCGTGCCTGGGATTTGAACCTCGGACCTTCCGTTTGAGAGACCGAGTTCATAACCACTAGGCTGTCACTGCTGCATATGTAGTTGCTTCTATGAGGTGTGTTACATACTAAAAAATGATATTCAGAATAGCGATTTACCAAAGAAGTAGTTTACGAGCGGCCGCCTCGAAATATTCGTGCCCATTCGATTGTATTGAAATTTATGCAGCCGTTATCTGCATATGAAATCGGTCTTTGAACGATCCCCATATTAACGATAACGGCATATTATGGTAATTATATGTAGGATATCAACTGATTTAAATTTATTTATCTCCTTTATTTTTTACTGCGTTATGATTAAAACAGGTATGTAGTTCGTTTTCGTAGCATTTTTATCGGTTATCTATGTTTATGGTTAGTTTGTTCCTATAATTGTGAATACAGTATTAATATTTATGCATAATCCTAATTAAGATACACACTCTGGAAGAGCGAGGTATTCCTATTACAAGTTCTCTGACTACTTACCAGGAAGCCCCGACTACTAGTTTTTAAGGATTTTTCTTAAATAAATGCATTTTTGTTTGTTTTTGTTTTTATGTTATAAAACAAAGCCTCGTGACCCGAAATTCCGTGCCCACCGCCCTTATGTTGACATCGCTTCAGCGTGAGAGAGACACGGAGGGTAAAACGTCCCTAAACGAACGATAAAACAAAGATACCTAATATTTCTTGAGATTATTCGGTTACTCAATGCATAACTTGAATAGCTAGGCTGACAACCCATTGCTTATTATTATGTGAGGAATAGTTGTATAGACTATCATCTTGACGCTTAAGCTACTAATTTGGTGTCCGGTGTACAACTTCTTACTTACATAACTGACAAAGGGTATAAGTTTGATTGTATCCCAAAAATCTATTTTGACAGTAGATGGTCAACGTGCAATCAACTTTAAAATAATATTTATGATAACGGATAATAACGACCATGTCATATGCAATATTTTATTGAATCCCAAACTCTTCCTACAGTTGATATGCATCCCATATCAAATTAATTTTTTCAGATTTGAAATTCAATTTTTAGGGAGTACCAAACAAAGTTATTGTTGTTATTTCCTAAATTGCATTCTTCCTCACATCATTAATTCCTGAGTTTACATGTAGTTAATAGGAATTTTGATGAGGAAATTATATGAAATTCATCAAAGATATTTATTAACAATTTACAATGACATTAATTAACATAACTATATAGCATGTTTCTGGAAATTTATTTGTCATGAAAAGTGTGTTTAACGGTTGACACTGAAGAATAGAATGTCTTGATAGAAGTAGTATATGAACATGCAGTCCATTGCCGTCCATGTACATTTGTAATCCACCTGAGATAAGATCAGAGTTATACACCAGGTCGGCCACAGATGCGTGGCTACCCTTGAGGACTAGGTTGGAACACCTCAGATAAGTATGTCTTCCTTACTATACCTATCAAACCAGAAAACAACAGTGCTTGACACTGCTGTTATTAGGCAAAAACATGTGTGACGGTGGTGCCTCCGGAGTCGAACCGCAAAGGGTTCTACCACCGTCCATAAATGTAATTTGACAAATTGAGTTGTTACAACTCACAGTTGTTACTCAGATGTACAAGAGCAAGAAATTATCATTAATTTTGAGGTCAGCCAAAATACCATCATTCAACGTTTTTTCTTTATGAATCACCTGCTTCAGCATTTTTTTGCACTCTGAATCCTAGTAAATAAAATGTTATTAGTAGACATTGGATCATATGCATTATCAAAATGCCAACATATGAACTAAAAATGGGTGATTATGCACAAAATATGCATAGTCAAAATATTATTTGTAATAAGCATGTTTAATGCTACAAAAATAGTGTTTATTACATTTGCATATGCAAACATGCAAATACATATAATCCGACGTCTAGATATAAGTCATGACTCTCATAACATTTTTATCTACTACTTTTACTAGTACATACAATATAATTAGCATATTGAGTTGTTTATAAATGCAAGTTATGTACTAAGTAATCTGAAGTAATGAAACAAGTCTTCATCATGATAAATATAAGCATCACAGGTATATGATAGGTAAAAGGAGGGAAGGATATAGGCATAATTATGAAGGCAAATGTTTTTTAAACCAATTACTAAGTTTACAAACATACTTGCCTTGATGATAGCGGTAGAACTATTTGTAATGAATATATACTGTCAAGAGTATAAGCTTCTTTGAGAACAGAGTTAGTTGGGTCTGAATAACACATTATTTTCTGATCAGATAGCACGCAGTAGCGTGATTGAACATTCTTGAATAAATCTTCTACAACCCCGGACACAACTTTATTGAGCATGCCACAATAATACGGCATTGCCTGCGAGTTTACAGGTGGCCTGTCAACTAATTCTACTTTTGCGACAGTCTGTTTGCTTGATTTGTGCAATACGTTGTCCAACTTAAACATGTTTGAGAACTTTTTCATCACAGTTGGTTTGGACTCCCCTTCCAAGAGGGTAGATTCATTTCCATCGTACCAATTAGAGTTTCTATCCTTGTTTAGACTTGTTGAAGCGGTTGGCTGTTTAGATATATTGTCGACGGGAAAGAGACTATCAGACCTTTCAGGGGGAGTAGGCGGGTTAAAATAATCACTTTCCCCAAAATCATACACGCTGTCTTCACCACTATCTGTCGTTACTATAGTGCCATATGTATCCCCAATTAAAAATGATTCCAATAAAATTAATTCATTACTAACTCCTTCATATTTTTGAGCAGTTTTTGTGGAATTTAGGGGATCGAACTCATAGATAGTACTTTTGCTAGGTCTCGTTTCTATTTCACTGTTCATTTTAGGGGATGAGTGTGGTAGTGTCCAATTTTCATACAATGAATTCTGTCTCATGTATTCAATGCTGCTCTCTCTTTTCTTCCTCCTCTCTGGCACTTCAGGGGCTTGTGTCTGAGAGACAACACTCACTATACTATTAGTTCTAGATGGTCTCGGAGTATCATATGTTTGCTGCTCATTCACCATGGTCAGGCTGTTCTCAATCTGCTCATACTCCCTGCTGCTATCGTGTGAAAAGTCACTTACTGTGTCTGTATTCGAGTCAGAGGTAGTCGAAACGATTGAAAGGTCATCAAAATTTGAATTGTTTAAATTAAACACAGCCATGTTTCTCATTGAGGCACCTTCAATTTCAGTTCTATATTGCTTCTGCTCGAGCAAAGGAGAATGAAATTGTATGTTATCAAAGAAACTCACATCGGCAGCAGGCATGGACACGCACCTCTGGGGGTCCTCATTGTCAGCGGTATCCGGTTTCTTAGAAGATCTTCGTAATCTCAATCCTGCTGTCCTGGTGCCTTCTATGACCGATTTGGTCACCGAATCCCGCACCGCCCTGGACGTAGTGAGGGTCTTTTCGAGGGTGCCTTTTGCGAATTTGGAGCCGTCGACTATAGTTTTCTCAATCTTTTCGTTGGCAGATTTGGCCGATGTGCTCACCTTTTGTGCTACGTCTTCGGTTATTTGTTTGGAAACGGAACTAATCGAGCGCAGTATATCAGAAGCGGACACTCTATCGCTGCTGGTCGGTACTTTGGTGCGTGGAAGAGGTACTGGACGCTTCACAGGATCATTTTGCGCCAAACAAGCGCTCCGAGGTTTGGGCACCGGCGGTGTATCCATCAGTGAGAATTATCGAAATTACTGGAGACACGAATATTCGAACAATAATGAATGTAATGATAACATTGCTGAACTGTTGACACCGATCACAAACAAAAATCTGAACGATATGACTCACTATGCTTACACTAGTTTGGTCCAACCCAACTATCACCCTTGTCCTACTTATTGTTAATAAACACCATTTTATGTTATACAAAATAAATTACTCAAAAATACATTGGAAAATAAATAAAAGAAAATAAACTAAACAAAACAAATCACGGAGGCAGAAGAGCCCTCCCGTTCAACGTCAAACACTGTCTGTTATAGAGGCGGCGATTGAAATTTGCTACTGTATTAATTCGATTAGGAAGATGTTTCGAGATATTTCGATTATGAAAGCTACTACTACTACTAGTAACGTATTATTACTACATCGTTATTCTTGTCCATCGCGGGAATTAAATGTTCTAATAATAATAATAATAGCCAGCGATTGTGAGATACACTATAATTAGCATTAATTTTTACTAATTCGTAGTTCGTGTTCATCGCGGCAATGAATAAAATTATAAACACTGTTAAATAATTTGTTGTTCATGTACATAGCGGTAATGAATAAAATAGAAAATAGTAAAATAGCAATAGTTAATTTAAATTTTTATTTATATATTCTTTATTTTCGAACAACATAAGTACTTATTTATTTACATAACTTACGAACCTTATGAGTATAACTTATGGGACTTATGTAAGATTAGTAATAGTAATATAAAGTAGTAACCTAGTAACGTTATTCGATTATAAAAACAAGTAGTTACTACTCCATAATCGATTATCCGTATTAATAAATAATTAGTAAATATTTCGATTATATAAATCATTCATCATTGACTACCTTTATCTGTTATGTGACTTGTGCACTGAAGCACAGAGTATATTTTGTGGCTATGACTATATGACGAAACCAACTTCGCTTTACCTATTGTACACCAATCTCAGGGTAAATATTACAAGAAAGCGCCACGTCGATCAAAAGAAACATTTGTTTGTTCTTTTTTATATTTTAATTTTTTAATTTGAAATAAAAATACACCTAATCCTATCAAAATAAACATTTCCATATACCAGGTTGCCAGGTCTAGATACTCGCCGAGTGCAGACAAATAGACGCAAGTGCGAACACGTATATAATCAAGTTAGTCCATCTTATTCTTTTATGGTCCATCTATTGCTTCTGACATATTTCTTCCATAGGAAATATATGTCCATGTCTTTTTACTAGCACAATACCCAATGGCGTCACGGTAAAGCGTGATGAAAATGATGAAATACTTGTATCAAAATTTGCCGGGCAATCTCTGCCACAGATACTATGTACCTATGTGATTTTCGTTCTATAGCCTTATATATTTAATCTCTTTGCATCAAATAATGTTTGCTAAAAATGAATTTAATTCCCTGAAGGCACTTTAGTTTCTAACAGTCTACATGCAGTTTATGCACAGAGACATGTAATTATATTCAACAAGAGAAAGGCCTATGTCCCATTCAATGTGAAATAAATTAAAGTACTAGCCAGAAAAAAGTTAAAATAAATATTTAGTTAAGGCCATCAAAATAAATGAATACAAATTACTTGACATAATTAGGAAATTACCTTCTTACCTACTTCATATCTCCTACTATAACCTATACCTCATATCATGTTAAAATCCATAAAGCCGTTTGGGATGTAGGCATTGCTAAAGAATGAGACATACATACATTCGAAAAATATTCCCTTCCGCAGTCAGTTAAAAATAAAATGCATTTAATTAAGCACAAATTACAGACTGCATAACGTAATGACTGTAAATTTATAATAGTGTAGAAACCATAAAATAAAAGTCGTTTCAGGATGCACATTTATTTATTCATTCAGAAAAATCACAATTGTAAAAGCGGTTACAAAGTCCATACAGACCATTCTTTGGCGACTAAGTAAAGATTCCAAAAAAAAATCAATAGTCAATTCTAAACAGTGTACGTTATTATTTCCGACGAAATTATGCCAAATCTTAGTTCATTTTTGTGCGTTAATCATTTCCCTAAGATGTACTAATGTTATACGATAAAATAATGTATTTTTGCAGACCCAGAACTGTGAGAAATTTTATAATTGTTAAGTACTTATACAAGTTTTAAGCATTTCAGATTATTTATGCGTGCGTCGCTCGAGTCTAGTAAATATGGTACTAAACCTACATATCCACCTGTAGGACCTTGCACCAATACATTATGCATTACACATTACATTAATAAAGATCGATTACAAATAAGACAATATTTGTTCATTAAACTGAGTTCTTTAACTACTTGCATACTTAATTCGTAATATGACTACACATCGATATATCCATAAAATAATAACATTAATGTGATGAAACTAAAGGAATTCCTGGTATTACCATAGCATAATTATGTGGTATATAAAGTCAATGATACGATACATTTTTTCTTAATATTATACTTTTATAGTAAAACAACTTATAAACGCTAAACAGAAATAATTTTAACGTAAAATTAAATAACAAAAATATATGTACAAATTTAGCAATAAATAATAGTAATAAAATAAAAGTATATCAGTAAATAATAAATCTAATCTGTAAATGGAAAATAAATTTTAAATATAATAATATGGTTCTCATGTCATTCTTGAAAACAAAGCTTTATACTGGAATGAAATTATCTAATAGAACGGCCACATGGGGAGGGGATGTCAACATTTAAACATTAAATATTTATTACGACACAGAGTTACGACGTTTAGCGAATGCAACAGACAAATATGGCCAGAGAGAACAACATCCAGAACGAGCGGACCTTTGCTCTGTAAAGCACATTATTTTATGAAGACTGGACTCAGTCACAATAAAACCCTATTATAATTCTTATATATCTAAGGAAAGTTATTATCTTAAAGTTTAAGTAAAATTGAAATACATGACAAAAACGCCACTATTGCAAAACATGTCATTATAACGTACATATATCGTGTATTTTACATGAAACAAAATTGTTTGATTACGACGCTCAATTTTTAATTTCAATCATATCAAAATTTGTAATCAAATATAAATAAGCCATTCATCAAATTGTTGGTATACATTACGTATACATAATAATGTTGCTGCAACACATCGAAGCCAGTAATGTACATACATAGATGTACTTATGTGGGAATTGCTATAAGGAGTGATACAGTAATATTGTTTACAATACCGCCTTAAGTATAAACGATTCATATTGGCACTATAAACATATTCAGAGTGAAATACTTGTAAATAGTTAAACGCTAAGATATTACCAAAAAAGTAAATTGTGATACCAGGAAAGAAAATGGAAGATATTCCCTTTTCATTAAAAATTGTGCCATTTTTTTTTTGTAAATGCCAGCCAGGAGAGGGCAGTCGCATAAGCCTACGATACTTCCTTTTAACTTTTCAAACTCCAATCCGTCACAATTGTCAACGATTAATACAGGATCACAAAACTAACATTAATACATTAAATGCAATACAATATTTATCCAATAATGGCTAACACTAGGTATAATTACCGGTTGCAATACATTTACGTACAAACTAGATTACAAATTACTTGTTTCATAATAATCACAACAATATAAATTGTGTATAATAAAAACGATACAAGCTTTTTGCTCATCGACTAATACAATAATTTAATTAACTGCCTACTTAACGTCCTAAAAGGTGTTTTAACAAAACTGCGTACACATACTACACGTCCGATGGAGCGACAGTTCGGCGTTAAAAAGTTTTCAATGTATCAAAATGTAACTTTTGGTAACGAAAAACCACGAATCGAGACAAATCCCAATAGAGAAAGTGGAATATAAAAGTCACTAAAGATAAAAAGAACAGTACAAATTCAGACTTACATCAGTCTTGTCTCGAAACCTGACTAAATCCGAGTGAAACATTGCTCAAATCAAGACAATCTAATTTGTTAGTAAACTATGCAAATCAACGTTCCCAAACGTCTATCCATCTAAAATTAGGACAAAATGGAAGATAGCAAGAAGTTAGTAAATTCGAAGTTTTACAATAAATTTATAAAAAGTGAAATACAATTATTATGTTTAACCGCCATCTAAAATGTGCTCATAATTAACGTCGTCTCCGGGTTTATGTGTGTTTCGTATAAATACTCATACAATAAAACATGACTCGTAATCGTAGACATTTCAGTTTGCTACATACAAACTTCAACAAACCGCGTGTTGAGTTATAGGCCGGTGTCCTATCAACAGTTATTGGATTGATGTATGAATCGGGACGCATCGGCCGAACGGTTATCACTATGTCCAGATATTAGGCGATAAATAATAAGTTGGTTCAATATTTATCGCAAAATTTGTTTCCGTTTAGCTTTACGGCACAGAAGTGAGCGTGTTTGGATTTTCCTAACCGCGATCTACATGTTGTAAGCAATATATATAGCATCGATTTGATCAGATAAGAAGCCGTCTCGTAGATGCATACGTTGTTTTTCGCCGCGCGAGTTAATCGGTACGACTCCGGGATCCACCACGACCACGACGCCGACGATCAGGTGATGCTCTTCCAGTACCGTGTTGGTCACCAGCGGGACGAGATTGAGCGCCTCACTGTCGTTGCCGTCCAGTTCGACGACCACCACCAACAGGTTTGTCCAGGTAAAAACAGCGCTGTAATATTATACAAGATAAATTTCCAGAAAGAAAGAAAAAAAAAATGTTTTTAATGGTGGTAGAAAAACTATGATTCCATCAGGGAAGTACAATCACTACACCTATATCGCTTGAAGCAGTTGCAGCGTGGAGCTAATGTTAGCCCTCAGGAATGACAACCCATTTGTGGCTGACTTCAGGTAGAACTCCCATTCTATATGGGTTACAGTATTACAGATGTCCATCGTTTCCAACTCCAATTTGATTAAAAAAATCCTAACTTAAGATAAGAGAAGTATTTAATTTTGGTATTACGATTGACGGTGTAAATTCAACAACAAAATGAACATTTGGTATTTGAAAAAATAACATACCATTCCGCGATTTTCTTGTGGCATCTCATAACGGAGTTTTCTATGTCGATGGGATGGTAGCGCATGCCCCGCAACATAATGGTCTCATCGAGCGCCCCGACCACGAACACCGCGTCGTGAGTGTCGTGCGACTCCGACGACCCCATGCCGGTCACACTCCCGCACCCAGACGCGAGAGATTCCGTATCGCTGTCGCGGGCCATCATGGACGTGTCATCGGAACCGCTAGCCGTCGCGGTGCTTATCTCAGTCCTCCGCAGAAAGCCCAAATACCCAGTCCGGGCGTACACCTCTCCTGTATTCCCAGTCACCAATTGAGCGCTGAAGTGATCGGCGTAGTCACTCTCGTCGCCATAAATAGTAAAGTATCCGCTCGCGTTGTGGGGCGACTGAACCCAAATTTCACCCAAATGGGAGTCGCCACACTGGCCTTTCGTTTCGGGATTTGCCGTGATAACTTTCATACCGGGCAACAACTTGCCGGACTCCATGAGACACAGTGAGTGGGGGCTGCCCCGTTCGACTAAAGAGACTCTGTCGTTTCGCAACGCCCGGAGGTCAACGTAGACCGTAGACGGTTCGGGACTAGATGCACCTTGGAGGCAAATGGCTATATTTACTCGGCATCCGAAAGACGTGGATACGGCTCGGGGGCTAAGTCCGAGAGCTGAGAAAAGTTTTGAAAACGATGTGGTCAAATGCATTCGCGGTCGCTCCTCGGCCACCACTACACAGGTTCTGACGCACGCTAAGTTGATACCTTTCGATTTAAGCTGATTGACGGAGCTGCCCAATCCCTTTGTACACAATTCCATAACACCGTACGAGCAAAACGTGTCACGGACTTTATATTGAGATACGGCGCTTAGCCAGAGAGCAGGATTAATCTCGACTTCCGATGGAGGAATAAGAATTGAGTGGTGTCCTGAGTAGATGCTACTAAGACACCAGAGGGCAAATCCTAGTC
>DWNM01000500.1:0-10666 GCA_018250375.1 Narcosius parisi helen
CCTCTCAGAATGAGAAGGATTAGGCCATAGTCCACCGCGCCGGCCAAGTGCGAATTGGTAGACTTCACATACTTTTTAGTTTTTTTTTAAAGATCTCTCAGATATGCAGGTTTCCTCACGATGTTTTCCTTCACCGTTAAAGCAAGTGAAACTTAATTTATAACTTGAAAAATCAGAGGTAGGTACGTGCCTGGGATTCGAACCTCGGACCCCTCGATCGAGAGGCCGCGTTTCAACCACTAGGCTATCACTGCTTGCAGTTGCTAACCGATGCTTGCTGATGATAACTGCTGTTTATCTATATCTGATAATTATGTGTAACGTCAGACCCGTCGCAGTGGTCAAAATTAGACCATAATCTTAAAAATATTATCTTATCCATACCCTCTCTTCTATGAACTTTGACTATGCCAAATCTTACACTAGTTCGTGCACGCAATATTCGTAGCAATGTAGCTAGTTTTCAAATTATGTACCTTGTTTTCTTAAGGTGACTTCCGACGATCCGTAAATCCAGGGATTGCTGCAAAGACGGCTGACGAGGATTGATAGCCACGAACCCAACCAGGCGTCTTCCTGCGGTCTTCCTACGGAAGACCTATGTAACCTGGGCAGCCATCCGTGGATTTACAGATCATCGTAAGCCAGCTTTAGAAATTACTGATGGCAATATTAAAATTCACTTGATCGTAGACTACATAGCAGATTTGGTACAAAATTCCAAACAGTTCCTTCCTGCGCTAAGGAAACGTAAGTACTAATCCAGCATAATTCGTGTAAGTTATTTTCCTTGAGTCGGCGCCGTCGTGTCGTCCCCGTCACGCTGCTGTCACGATGAGTCAGTTCCGATGTCGCCTTCCGGTTTCCTCTGAGGGAAAGAAGTAGGTGAGCTATTTAGGTCAGCCGTTATTGTCACAGCTTCTGTTAACTTAATGTTGGACACAAATGTGTTTGACCAAAGCAACGAACAAACAAGTTTCAGAACATTAGAAAAAAAGAAAGAAAGAAAAATAGTTTATTCTGTACAATCAAATGCAAAATAAAAACAATACAAACACAATGTAACAAACAGAAAGTAAAACTAAAATCTGAAATTTAAAAAAGACTCTTTCTACACTCACAGCCCCACACTAAGATTCCCTGTGTCGTTGGTACCATGGACACTTACACGAATGGACAAATTATTACATAGCTTATTACTGGAAAAGGCCTCCACTCTGTGGAGCCTGCAAGTAGCGTGTACGCGCAAGCGATACAAGTATGTGTGTGTGTGCGTGCATGTGTATTAAAAAATAAGGTTGAATTTTAAATAGTTCTTTTCGTGAAATGGAAGTGGCAAGCTACCTGTAAGCCACCTGATGATCACCGCTGATGCTGACCACTACCGCTCGTTGATATCTATAATCATCTTAGGAAGAATCAGAGTTCTGTCGAAGTCGAATCTGTGTGCTATGATTTTTTATCTAAAATTGATAACATACTTATTTGCATCTTTGGCAACAGGAGATCTCCTTCCGGCTAGGTGATCATGCCCGAGGGGCGGCCGAGTTCTGACAGTCTCTGTTCGGAGCTTGTATATGTACGTACTGAGAAAATTTCGATATCATGATTCAGAAAGGAGTGACGCCATTTCTTTGAAAAACTGCGGGTAGTCGCCACACACCTACGACTCAGAGAATCCTAGTATGGGGCTGTGAGTGTAGAGAGGATATTTTCTTAAAGTACCTACATATACTTACGAAAAGATTTACACTCATTTACCTCTAATTCTGTGAGCAAAGTAAAGTTTATTGGACCATTACATTAAATAAGGAGCAATAGAATCCAGTAAAATTTCCCATTTGCATATATTTTGTCACAAATCTTTACTCGTAACATAAGTTTTTATTCAACTATAAAGTAAAATGTTACTCAAAACTTCGGGCAATAGTGAAATTTCTGCTCACTTTAATTATACGATACGTATGTAGAACGTTCGGCGTGCCCTAATGAAACGTTCCGTCGAGCAATCTTTAGCTGAAAGGCTCATTTGCACGGAGACGGATGTGAAGAAAATTTTCTTAAGCTCACGCGTTTAGTCGAACGGCGTCACACGTCGCTCATTACGGACTGTAGGGTTGCCAATCATGCGACTATATAGTAGGAGATACGAAGTAAGGCCGACCGTCACCCATCCGTTTAATGGATGAAACCTGTTTTATATACAATTTGAGTTACAAATGTGAGTGGGTTGGCTAAAAAAATCCTGGCCAGACTATTTTTAATTTTAAGTTCAAAAATGTTTAGTATGATAATGTATGAAAAAAGACCAATTTCCTTGAAATGAGTCTTTTCCTCTATTTTCTTATATGTCCTTCTTTTGCAGACGTTGATCCTTATAAGCGACATTATCACAAAGCGTAATAGTATAGCATCAGATTTTTTGAAAATATTGGCAATTTTTTTAGGTTAGGTTTTTCAGGTTGTGTCTATAACCGATTAATCGTCGTTGGCTTAGGCTTCGACTGGAAACCTACGTTCGAACGGATACTAATAATAATACATCTGTTTTGATTTTGGTTTTAAAATCTCTCAAGCGTGTAGATTATTTTGATGTGTTTCCTCTGTATTAAAGTGATTAATTCATCATTTTAATGAATTGTAATAGCAAAACAAATATCTTCTAAACACGTGTATCAATACGCTCTTAACCAGCGCAATGGACTAGACTCTTCTCTCTTCCCTCTCCCGCTAACATCCTGATTCTGAGAAGTACCGGGTAGAATAATAATATGATTATTCATTTCATTTATAAATACAGATTCAACAATCATTATTATAGCAACTTAAACCCGTGCCAGTTGTATAATAATATTACTTACATAATGATATAACAGTAAGAACAACCTAAATATTAAACGGCTGGCTGTAACAAAAGGTCTCATTACAACCTTTTGTTGTAGGAATATTTTATCATTACTATGTAAATATACAGCTCATTAAAATGTTAATTCGCGGTAAAACTTATGCTTTAAAATAATACTTATGTTATTTAATATTCGTTATGTTATTGTTATGACTCGATTTGAATGTATTATTATTACTATCGTATTTTTTGGCGTCATGAAATATTAATTTTAATCTTTTTACATCAGCTCACTGCTTCTCACGGGACTCATAACGACAAAGAAGAATCTTATTGGCCATAAAACTGAAAATTTTGCATGTTAATAGATTTCAGATGACTTTTAACCGAAGTTTAAATTTCCAAAATAATTATCTCAGTAATGCATTTAAGCTATTAGATGGAGCGTCATCTTGATCCAGTAACATATTGTAATGATGATAATCCTCCCCTAGTTGTGAGGAGAGACTCATGTCCAGAAGTAGAACATAACATTTTTATAGCCAATATACGACTAACTCTTATTCTACAGTGAACGTTTACAAAACCATACAGTTTACTTGTACACTTCATTGTAAGAAATTTCTTAAACGCTCATTTATGTACTTTACATTCATTCCTGTTGTTACTTTGTTGTTTAATAAACAGAATATAAATACTTTCAAAAGTATTCGTTTCTTTCAAAGCTTAAGTAAATTAGTTTCTCTGAGTGTTCTTTCTTTACGATTAAGTCCCCTCGTACTCTGATCATCATATACAGGGTGTATATTTAATATTCGATGTTATGTTAGCGAGAACGTTAAATTTATAATGGGATAGGATATTTGGGAACATGAGCTGACAAAATAAAAATAAAAATAAAAAATATTTTATTCAAAGTAGATCCGTTACAGAATTTTTTTTGAAAGTCATTAATCTAGGCAATATTATGAATTAGTATTATATTCGTTTAAGAACCTACCTAAAGAATGAAATACTTTTTATTAGTTTAATAACAGTTTTAACATTAAGAAATTAATTAATCTGTAGGAATTGTTAATCAAGTTTTTGTATACTTACGTATGTGCACGTACATATATATACTTTATTTGTCCAAATATCGGGTTCTCGTGTAATATGGAGTTTGTAGTAATATATGTATATATTATGGTAGCAGCTTATCACTAGTTACGACGCACCCTGTATACTTCCGAAGAAACTCTTAAAAGGGATAATGTGATAGCTTGCCATTGCCCGCTCAAGTCGCGGATAACTTTTATGGTCTTTTGTTTTCGCTATTATACCAGCATTATGTCCTCTGATAAGCGGAAAGGTCCAAAAAATATATTATCATCCAACAGATTAACATCTTACTTGAAAATATCATTGTTTCCTTTTTCAGTTGCTGATTCTTTTTCTTTCTCGATGTATTAGTCGCTGACTTCTGTTCGTATAGTCATTTTCATTTTCGTTCATCATCATCAATCCCTTACTGTCCCACTGTTGGGCACGGGTATCCCATCAGAATAAGAAGGATTGGGCCATAATCCACCAAGCTGGCCAATTGCGAATTGGTAAACTTCACATTTCTTTGAGATTTTTAAAATATGTCACTCGGGTATATAGATTTCCTCACGATGTTTTCCTTTACTTGTAAGTCAAGTGATACTTAATTTTTATACCCACATGATTTGAAAAATCATAGGTGTTCGATCAAGAGCCCGCAATTCAACCACTAGGCTATCACTGCTTATATTTTCATTAGTAATCACAATCAACCAGGATCCCGCAGGTTTCTGCAGGAATTATTCCATGGTCCAAGATAAAAATACTTTATGTCATAACCATGAGATAACCTCTGCTAAATATAATTTAAAGCCGTATAGTTGTTTTAATATAATAATATGCCTAATACACTAACGTTTACTTTTATATGGTCTAATTATGTCTAATGTATATATAAGCTTTTAGATTCAGATTTCATAAAACCGTCTCGTAATTTTGACTTGATGCTCGCGCTAATGAACTTACACATAAATCACAATTTTGTGATAGTATAGAGCTACAAATAAACAGACTCTACAAAAACGTTTGTAAAAGTTTTGAAATGAATTAGTATATTCAATTTAATCCAAAATAATTTATTATTTAAATAAGGATTGCAATACTAATACCAAACGTAATTAATTAGAATTAAGTTAAGGGCAACTAATGACATCTTTCGTGAAAAGAAATCTAATGAGGTTTTCTTTTGGAAACTGATAATTAATACCGATGCGAAACTTCTAACACATTAGCGACTAGTCTGATTCTGCCCACAATTTGAATGGGAGACATAATAGCCCCATTTTCTCATAAAGCGGGCGTTATTTTGCCCCAGCCGCTTACGATTTTGTTTCGAAGTTAAAGTACCATAAACAAATTTCGAGTGTTCGTAAATCCTCACAATTTACGTTTTAAGGATTATCTCCGAGGGTATTGGCTGGATTCAAAGCAATAAAGTTCAAACCGTAATTATATTATCAAGCTTTTCTCGAAACGAAGTAAACCTGTCTTTTGAAAACAAACAACAAATAATATTTGCATTAGTTAAGAATAAATTAATCAATGCTTTAGAGGTCCCGCTACCTAGATTAATTTCCAAGAAATCAATTTGATGTCGCAAAATTGCGGTAGAAATACGTTTAGGAAGAAATGGAATTTAAATCTAGAAATTAGTAACTTCGCTAGCGGAGATCAAAAGCTCCTAATAAAGTATTTTATATGAGCTGGTCAGAGAGAAGTAAATAGAGCAATAAAATAATATTATAAGCTTAAAATCGTATTCTTTTTATCCCAGAAAACTTTAAGACAAAGTATAATTTTAGGGCGAATGTACCAATTTCATATGTCGTCTCTATATACAAAGGTTCTGCCAGAACAATGATATTTTAAAAGCGTGGTCTACCACTATGCCACACCAACATTCAATTAGCAACTTTTAAATTCCAATCAATTATCATAAATAAACCGTCATATGCCTTGATAATTGCAATATTAATATAAAATTTTGTTTCAGTTAAATATGCAAGTATCATGGGTACGACACAGAGACATTCATCTATTGACAGTGGGGCGATACACCTACACAAGCGATCAGCGCTTCAGAGCAATTCATTTGCCTCATACTGAAGACTGGACTTTACAGGTAATCAAACATGTCGTAATTACTTATTGTTTCTTCAGTAGCGTAATTCAGAATATTGATGCTGTCAACAGGAAAGCATCACTGAACTAATTTTATTTTAAAGTCTTTAAGGCTGGCAAAAAACTTCAAATATTCATTCACTAGGTGACAGTGATAGTGGGTAAACTGCCACTGCCACTGTATCATTTCCAGAGTGACATTTTTTCAATTACAACAAGTGATAAAATATACTAAATGATGTAGAATTATTTAAAACATTGAGACAGTACTTATAGTTAAAACAAGAAGTATAATTATGTATTAAGGTTATCAAAAAGATTTGAAATTGCTAGAAAGCAATTTTAACAGAAAAAGAAGTTGTTAAGATAAAAACCGAGTAGCATGAAATTACATTGCAATAGAAATTGTCATTAAAGAACTAGAAAATGCAAATAAGAAAGTAATTTTATCTCATAATGTTTATTCAGCAGACGAGAGAATTGAGTTGAGTGGTGATGTTTTAAAACGTCTACTTGAATAAATGAATTTTACGGTGCCCTGTGAACGTGTAAACAATCTTGTTTCAGATAAAGTACCCGCAACACAGGGATTCTGGTATCTATGAGTGTCAGATATCAACGACCCCTCACATGAGTCACTTTATACATCTCAACGTTGTTGGTATGTTTTGTTATATTATTGTTTTGCTTGATAATAATTTGTTCTGCCTATTTCTGCTAACCAGTACTACCTTAATATAATTATTAAGAGACGTGTGCGTTCCAATTTTAATAATTAACCCTATTGCCAACGTTTTTTTTTTGCAAAATGTTTTAATTTATTTTATGTGTCTTGAAAGAGTTGAATTTTCTCATCGCAGTCGTAAAATCTTAATCTTTTCGTCGTAATCCTTAGTCTTCATTTCGTATCATTCTTTGCTAAAGTCATTAATAAATTCTGTTTCTCTGTAACAAATACTTCTAAATGGGCAAACTCTGAACGTTCACGTCCAAACAAGTTGGTTAATTACAAACGGCACATTAAAGGCACGCACGTCTACAAGGTGAAAGGAAAACAGAAGCCTTCATAAGGTTCTTGTCATACCGCATCCGCCAAACGATTTGTATAATGAAATAAAATATTATAAAAGAAAAGAAAAATTCATTACAATAAATATTAATACAGAATTTAGTATGGGTACAGTGAGAAAGAAAACCTATTAAAACCGTTACTTTTATTGGTATTAAATATAATTACGCCGTCAATGATGTCTTAAGGTCGTTTAATATCAATTACGTGATTTTGATGTTAGGATAACAATGTAGGTGTAAAGCTACGTATTTCAGTCCAATCAAATTCAGATTTGTTCAATAATTCCTTATTCCAAAATATTATCACTCCGTTTACCTCTTCTCTGTCAGGCAAGTTAAAAGCACGTACGTCAATAAAGGCCAAAAGAAAAACAAAAGCCCTTAGAACGTTCACGTCATTGTAATTCGCGTTAGTATGGACGTTACCTTTTACCTTTTTGATTTTTATTTTCAAATTAGAAGCAAAGTTTAATAATTAGTGCGCCATGCGTTTATAATATTTATTAGTGCTCGACATTACATACATACTTGATGTACGAAGATATATATTTATATTTATAATGTTAGTTTTTTATTAAACTGCAAGAATTATCTCAAAATAAAATATTAGTAAAAAAAATTCAATGACAAAAAATAAGCACGAAATTAGTTTCGGAAAGTAATCAATTTCATTCCTTCCGACAACTTAAAAAAAAAAATTTAAGTCTATTCCAAAATTTTCTGTTCTAACCTGCACCATCGTAACCCTTAACGTCTGAAGGAAATCGTAAACCCTAAAGGCTATATAAATTCTGACCTAATTACAATAAAAACGGTGTCTCGATTCAATTTCGTAGATTAATGTCTTGTTATAAACATCGTCGACATTAACGATGTTTATCACAAGGCGTTTATTATCAAGTAATAAAAGTCCGGCAAGGCGACAGCTTTAGGGAATTGTAAAAAACATCTTCGTGACTGAAATTAATTTCTTACACTGCGACGGAAAGAGGAATCTTTCTTGAATTTTCATTTTCTTTTCGGACAGCTACGTTTGATGGACGTTTTATTATCTTTATCGGTTTAAATATATGATAGTTCCATGATTCCACTTTATAAATTACTTTGTTATAACTGGATCTAAAACGTAACAAAAAAGAAAAGTTAAGATAACTAGCTATATTAACACCGTTATTATTTTTGATACTCATTTATTTTTTTCTTCATTCTCATTTTATTTTTAATTGTCTTTAATAGTTATTTAACGTATGTTATTCCTCTTGCTATAATTATTAATTTATTTATTGATCTTTACAGAACCAACGACGGAGATCATAGGTGGTCCCGACTTGTATATTGATCGGGGCAGTACAATTAACTTGACTTGCGTTGTTTTGTATTCTCCAGAACCACCTGCATATATTTTCTGGAATCATAACGATGCGGTAACTTTTATCATAAAATTTCTTTCATTAATTAATATATAGACAACCCGTAATCATAGTAATTCAACAACGATCACTAAGTATTTTTTTAAATAAATATTTTTGTACAAAAGTTTTATTGTACACCATATTACGGATTAAAAGACATATTATTTGAAATGTACAATTCATACCTTGTCGGTAAAGTATTTCATTCCATATCGATGGTCACGTACTGATGATTGATTTTTCATTAGATTATAAGTTACGACTCTCCAAGAGGAGGTGTGTCAGTGGCAACAGAGAAGGGAGAAACGACTACGTCCTTCCTCCTCATCCAACAAGCCAGGCCTTCGGATTCCGGGACCTATCAGTGCAATCCAAGCAACGCGCAGTCTAAAAGCATCGTGGTCCACGTGCTAAATGGTGAGTTTAAATATTCAAAGGAATTATTTCCTCAATTCTTGAACTCTTTCTTAAAATTGATTCCTAATTTAGTAGCTCCATCGCGGTATCGAGTTTATTTCTACTAACCACTTTCCCAAAGCAAAGAGGTTATTAGTATTAAATTGGTTTAAGACTAATTTTAGACATTAAAATGTACTTTAGGTGGTATTTTTCACTCGTATGACAAATGTCATGCTCTTGTCAAAATCAATAATATTGTGTAACGAAAAAAGATCGTTACTTCAACAACATCAATATTATCTTATAAGATAGAAATGGACAAGAGTAGATAGAAATTATCATTATATTGTTTACAAAAAAATATGTAATTTGGAAAGATCTTGACATCACTATCTGAAAAGAATTCTAATCTCCTTGACAAATTACCTCTCTGAGATAACGGAAGGAAAATACAATTTAAAAAATCCTTTACAGTCCAGCGAAAAAAGGTTAGGCGAATGCCATTACCATTATAACAACGACAACGATGAATCAAACAAATGAAACGTTATGAAACGTTCGCTTTAATGGGTACGTTAATAATTTTTATTAGCTACAACGTTGTATGAGTAATTAGGCGTCGCCTGTCGCGAAGAGCGTAAAATGAACCGATGTGTTAATAAAAATATTTTAAATGTCCTTGATGAAAATTACGATCTTGATAAGTAGACTGAAATGGCTTTAAAATGGTGACGCTAGTTGGTCAGAATAGTAATTTACTGGCGAGAAAGAGGCCAGCACTTTCTGTAGTAAATTGTTTTAAGTAATCCAATTTAATGCTAATGGGCGGTTACACGCTAAGTGTTACAATAGATTAAAGCCTTGTCAAGGTTTAGGTTTTAGCTGACATGTTGTTTATTACAGACAACATTTAGATTTCTGTTATCATCAGGTGCTGTTGGGTTTCCTTGTGAATTTCCAATACTTCATCTCCACCGTTATTCGTTATCTATTCCATCATAACTGAAACTACTTTAGTATAGTCTAGTAAAGTATTATTAACTAGAGAGATTATATTGTCAGCTATCGGAAACAAAATAAAGTTTAAATGGTCTTGTGTTTCAAAATTTTACCCCTGCTTTCATATTTATTAATGTAGGATCTCTATCTTTAATATTGTACACGGACATTAGATTATCTATCCAATTTCTCTGAAAGCATAGATCGTTGATTATGGAATCTACATTTACCTTCTTTGAACAAACATTAATATAACTTTACACAGAAATTTTAGTTTAAACTCCAAAATACTTATTTAAAGCAAAGATTTTTATCAAATACATAGGAAAAATATAATGTAGTTCGTATTGAAGGAACTTTCGCGAACTGTAATAGATTTTATAATGAATCTTGTGCGAAATTTTCGTGCCAACGTTTATTTTGGTGAAAAAGCTCAAACCATCGATTGTAGCAATTATAAAAATGAAGTGGTCATTTGAATTTAAAATAAAATAATGTACAATGCATGCCGTCTGTAATGAAAATAAATTAGTACATGAAACTGATGTAACAGTGACTCTAATTGTATTCTTCATAATTTTACAAATTTCAGTTTTAGAAAATATTTATACATTACATTTATCAATGTAGCTATTTTTCTGATGAATTCAAAGAATATCTTCATTATTTTTAAACCTGCCGTCGGCATTGTTGAGAGCAGTTTTAATGTTTGCCAAAGAAGCAAATTCGATTTTCC
>DWNM01000501.1:0-10665 GCA_018250375.1 Narcosius parisi helen
CCTCAGGGGTAGCAACGCATCTGCTGTCGACCTTCGGTAGGACTTATCTTATCCAGGGTCGATTACAGATGTCCATGTGCGGCAGTAGCCACTTACCACCAGGTGGACTGCATGCTCGTTTGTTACTTCCATGTTATATAAATTGTATTATCGTTAATCTTTGGTCGCGAGCGAAGCCGCAGGTACGAGTAATTATATACGGTACATTAGTCATATTATGTTTATTTTTCTTTTCGCGAATTTATTGCAAACTTCAAGTGTCGGAATTTTCGCTGTAAAAATTGTAGAGACCATCGCTCTTATATAACGGCGAGGACTCCATTTAGCAAATTACATATACGAGTCAGTCCACACTATTTTTCCAATATCGTAAATGAATCAATATTGCAATATGTTGGGGCTGCAGCGGAGCGTCAATATATTCGCACTCATTCGTGTGATCATATTGACACTCCGCATGACGCATAGTTCGTGAATATTTGATTGAATCGCGACCGAAGCGGAGCGGACTGTGATTGGCACTACAGTGAGCATCGACCCTCAATCTGTCTTCATTTATATGAAGTATATTTATTACTGGTGTACCGCCATTTATAATTTTCCATTTGCTAAATAAAAATCGAATTATTATTTATTATAGTAGCATTTTCGTTTATTATTTATATGCCTTGTTTCTGCTCGACTGCGGACTGGAGGGTATTGTTTTCCGAGCGTATATATGTAAGTTTGTAGCTAAGTATTTATTGGAACGGCAAAACGGTTCAATGGATTTTAACATAAGAATATTAATCCATTGAAATATTACAATATGGTTGCAATTGTCAGAGGACGCAGTTTTATATTTTGGATATCAAGGGGACATTAGTGTGAAGCTAAATCCAAGTTTGTGGGGTCGCAACTCTTGTCCCGCGGCCGCCATCTTAATATATACTATACCATACTTAACTTTGAAGAAAGCCGGTTCAGATAGCGAAATCTGTAAATTGGAAAATAGATAAATAAGACAAAATTACTTATCTAAAACACGTACCATGCGAGAAAAATCCTCTCTTTTCAACCTCCGAACTTTTTTCCTGCAGCTTATTAACAACACTGGGCGAGTCCACTTTTCTTTTAAACTTAATCCTTGGCGATCCTTCGATATAACTCAAAATCAACCAAAGTAATATCACAATTACATACACGCAGCGTCTTAAGAATACCGTGTAAAACATTTTCGACGTTCATAATTAAAATAATTAAAAACTTTGGCACACAAATAAATTAAATACCACTATAAAATATGTACAATAATATCTAATTTAATGTAGTTTAGCTAAGACTTAATGAAAAATTGTAATAACATCGCGTGATTAGTTTACGCGCGCTTTTGATGGCCATTTTTGATAGAGAAACGGCGCATGCTCGGTGTCGTTTACCAGACTGGCCGGCTTGCGCGTCCGCCTCATACAGCCATGCGACATCGAAGGGATAAGAAAAAGCGAATTATTCAGGCTACTTCGTTACAAAGACCCGTTTATCAATTATTTATGTATTCAATACAATACAAGTGGCGTAGATTACTTATTTTAAAAGTATTTTAATTAAGTAGAACGGATCCGGAAACGAGAAAGTAAGAGTGGTAGATAATAAGCGTTTCTACAAAACCTTATTAACTTTTACTGAGAAGGAAAGGAATGAAAGGAATTATTCAAGATTAGTGAAACTTCTGCTCGATTTCTACGTAATCGAGGGCTTAATCGTAGTGGTCATGACAATGACCCAGTAACATTTACGCCTTACTGAACTGGACTTGTTATGAAGCAGACCTGATAATGATTTTAATTCATTGACGTAAACATTACGTTCGTAAGATGCAACGAAGCTTCCGAGTTTTAATGCTACATAGTAAAAGTGTAAAATATTGTAAACTCTTAACAACTTAAAGTAGGTACATTTTATGTATCTTAGTAGGACGTACTTTAACTGAGATACCTATACTGAAGTGGATGGATTATACCTGATTTATTAGCTGGTGTGGTAAGGGCATAACTACTTATGCAAGGCGTTCCAACTTAGTCTTCAGGGGGTAGCAACGCATCTGTGTCCGCCCTCAGGTAGGATAGGTACTAATCTAATCTAGGGTTGATTACAGATTCCCCGGGTGGTAGTAGCCGTTTATCAACAAGTGGACTGCATGTACGTTTACCTATTATTTGTAAACAATAAAAAAATAAGGCTACGGCTAATAGTAATGTAATAGTAACGTGGTACATACATAATCAAGAATTGGACCTTTATTAGTTTTTTATCTTTCAACTGCACAGACTATTTATTTTTTTAGAGTCATTGACCGACATTGAGACAAATCTCAACAAATTATAAATATACCTACTAAGTAATATTGTTCATACATTTTGTACAATAAATGGTTCACGTTTGGCAAAATGTTGATTTTCTGAATAAATAAATAAAAAGCTTTACCGTCTACACCCTTGCTTTCTTAAAGCTTTACAACGCGGAAAGGTTGGGTTCCCTCAAGCAAATGTAAATATTCCATTTGTAGCCCTTTGTAATCGAAGGTTTTGTTAGACCCACTGTTTGTTTGCGAAGCGCGCCACGGTAACGCCGTCACTGTGGCATCATTATTAAAATTGTTGTTAAAATATATTTGCATCGACTGGGGGATCCAGGATTCTAGGGGACTCAAGTCCTACCCCCAAAGTAATTTGTTTAAGTACACGCGTTACAAATCTTAAATTAAAACTTAATAGTATCTATTTTCGCAATAACTATTTACTTCTCAGAGTATTTTTAAGTTTTTTTAATAAACCTTTAATAAACCCTATTGATGACTATTTATTCGCCAACAATTAATACACCACTGCTCAGCTGTGTCAAGCCCCCCAAACATAAATCCAAGATCCGTCAGAGAGCGTAGGTATAGGTTTACATGCGAGAAATTGAGACCAGTCCATGCTTTAAAATAGCATTACGTTTTCCTCCTTGATATCATATCCTGCAGCGCACGCGACCAGGCAACTGATCAGAGAAAGTACTGGATGGACCCGTTCGGTTGCGTTCGAGAACTGCGAATCGATTACACGGTCAAGGCTCTGTTTTTGCGCTTATCAAACAACTCACCGAATTGAAACTCGTACCCGTTGTTGGCGGATAAATAGTCAACAATACGGTTTATTAAGAAAAATATAAAAAAATACTCTGATGAGTAAATAGCTACTAAGAATATAAATACTAAACAACGTGTAAGTAAACAAATGAATTTGGGGGGAGGCTTGACCCCTTAGCTCCCCACTGGATCCGCCAGTGTCTACACTATTGATAAAGTCGAAGGTCGATGTTTTTTTATATATGATAGAAGAAGCAGACGAGCATGCAGTCCATCTGATGGTAAGTGAACATCCATCCGTAATCAAACCCCAATTAAGATTAGAGTCCTACCTAAGCTCGGTCATAGATATGTTCCTACCCCTGAAGACTAAGTTGGAATGCCTCCGATAAGTATGTCTCTCTTACTTACCACACCCTTCAAACCAGAATATTGCAGCGCTTGAAATAGGTGAAGCGGTGGTGCCTCCGTACTTCTGGAGTAAAACCACAAAGGATTGAAACCACTTTTAAACAACGACTTTACTTTCGACATGGCACACTTAGGTACGTCTGCCTTATAGTGCCATGGTTTGCGGTATTATAATAGTTTTGCTTAAAGGTGTAAAACACACTCAGTTTCAATTTACTAAGTAAATAGATACGTTGTTAATTCTGCGAACTCGCAGTTAGAAATGCGCATGTATTATTCAGCGCATAACCATCATAAGATACCTATCTTAGATATAATTCGTCTTTTGTTTCAAGCTTGTTATATAGTTGTTCATGGGCGCCAGTGAACAGTAGGGATATGAGATTAGTGGAAAAGAATGGATTAAATAAAAATCGATTTTTCTTTATTCAATATTAATCGATTTGTCAAAAATCGTTTTTTATAACAAAAAATAATCAATTTCTGCGAAAAAATAGATTTTTTGTGTTATTTAAAAGTACATGCTTTTCATATCCCAATAATATACCTAAGAGATTCATATTAACAATTTACCAGAATTAAAATGAAATAAAATTACATGAATAAAAAAATAATCAATTCATAACTAAAAATCAAAGGCAATGTTCCCTTACAAAGTTCGCTATAAGCAGGCCAGATACTTACTAAAAGTAACTTGTCTTAGTTTGTAAAACCTTATTGATATGAAACAGAAATAAAACACATTTTTATTGAAAAAGTTGATGAAACTGAAGTTAGCCGACGGCTGTCGGCTATTGGCAGTGTCAATTTAAAATATTTTTTTAACTAAATAAATTATATTAACATATTAAAAAAAAATTACAGCAACAGTTTTTATAAATTTCTTGGCGTGAAATTAAAAACCATTCTAAAATTTGAGGTTATAAAACATACGACTCTACATGTAAGACAGCGGGATGTTTTCGTTCCATGTGCTGTTTTAAATTTGTAGTGTTAGTACAAGTTTTTAATTCTTTCGAACATTGCATATTCCTGTAGTATTATACTTCTTCGTTATAAAATACTTTCGCCAGCCGCTTTTAGGTGTTTTACAGTTAGAAGACATCTTTATTATTTACCAACAACGTCAACAACTATATCTCACTCACCACTACACTGAAACTCACACATACATACATGCCTACAGATGGCGCTGTTTATAAATTTGAAACTTACTGCAAGATTTCTACATACGTCGCATAGATAAGAGCTGTTTCTAAAAATCGATTTAAACATGTAATTCATATAATCGATTTACAAAAATCTATTAATATTACTATAAAAATCGAAAACAAAAAATCGATTACAAGAAAATAATAGTCAATTTAAATAAAAATCGATTAATTTTTAACATCCCTAGTGAACAGTTAACATCAGATGGACTTCGATAGTGGGCCTATCTGGTATTTGTTTCAGAAAAAATATGAATACATTCTCTTCATTAATTCTCCGTCTTTAACTAAAAATAATAATAAAGGCTTTATGTAATTTTATGTAGATAGACTTAAAAATGCATAGGTATATCGTACTAACTGTATTAAATGCATAATCAGATTTTTTTGCTATGACATTCTATATCTATTATGAAATCTGAGGTATCTCTTACAGTAGCGAATTATTTATTGTAATTTACCTCTATAGTTAGGTTTACATGATAACGGACTGTAGAAATAATTGAAAATCAGATGGCCTGCCCATAAATGACAAACAGTTCTCAAATTAGACTTATGTTCGAAGTTCCTTACCTACCGTTTAATTTTGTACTTTTCCTCCTAAAGTAGGTTAACTACACCTATGTGACTATCTCTAATAGGAAACTCCTTCGCAAGGCAACATGGAACCTACTTAGTTTACTGGTATATCAACTAGCTTACTCATATGTGTCCCTTATTAATACCGGACCTGACTTACTACAAGAAAATAAACGCTACTCGGCCTCATTTTTAATATAATTAATCAGCTGTCAGTCTATACCTGGTGATATTAATCTTAGAATTCATTTTAATACATGTAGATGTACCTACTACATAAATAAGAGCTAAATACAAATGTTTTATTTAATGTTTACAAGGCCATGACATTTAGTTTTTTTTATTTATTTATTTTTTGCAAGGATAGTTAGGCTAATCCAAGGTGTTAAATAGTCATTACTGCCACTGCTGTAAACACCCCGAAACAGGATAGGATTCCTACCTATGATTACCAACAAATGCACCGTTTTCACCGCAGGAGACGTTGTAATGCCTCTTATAAATGGCTCTGCATTACTTCACCGCACTTTCAAGCCAAAATATTGCATAGTTTCTGGTGATCACAGTGTCGAAAAATCAACCACCTTTAAAAATGTTAATGTCCGCTATAAAACAACATAATAATATCATCCAATCCACTGACGCTTAGTAACTCAGGGCAATCAACGATAAAAAATAACAACCTCAGAGTAAATAGGTAGGTACGTAGGTAAAAACCTACCTATTCCAAGAGCGCGATTTGTGCGTCGAATCAATGGAAACATGAGAACGACGTCGGTCCAAGGTACGCTGAAATAGAATGCTTTAAGTCGAAAGAAGATGCTACAATAATACTTTTAACAATGTTTACTACATTTAAAGGCTTAGTAACTTAGCAAATAGGTATGTACCTACAATCATTATAAACATCTGGGTCAACTCATTCAGATTCTAATTAAAAAGATAAATAAGAATACGCAATTACTGTTTTGCTATTGAGTAGAAAGTAACACGAGCCTGAGTGTTCAATTAAAACTCACTCAAATGTTACAAATGTTGATAGATTTTAATAGAACACCGTCGACAGATATTAATGTCATCAATTTGAGTAGTTATATAGCAAGTGAACACTATTTTTAAGTAGATTAAACTAACTGTGGTAGATAAGTGAAAGACACGAGGCATTCTAACTTGATCCTCAATAAGTATCTAATATAATAGTAATAGGTAGATACATACATCTGTGGTCGACCCCAAGTAGGTGAGGTAGGATTTCAATCCTATCTGAAATTGATAACAGACGTCGACGGGCGGTAGGGACCATTTACCATCAAGTGGACTGCGCGCTCGTTTGCTATTTCTATACTATAAAAAAGTTAACGATCCATAGAGTTAATACACTTTAAAACAGAAAACAGCTGCGAGAACTACCTAAATATAAGAGACTAAAATATTATCTTTAAAGACAAAACGTAGATATTATAGATATATATATTATATTATTATATACATCGTGTAATTATTGCTATGGTTATACGTAGTTACAATTAACGAAAACATACAAATCTGGGGAACGCGGAATCACTTTCTGAATTTTTGATATCAGACCGTACTTATTGTTTACATCGCAATTTTTGCTCTCGTTATTTGTCTGCAAGTAATTTATCGCTTGGGTGTACATAATGTTCTACAGAATATTCAGTCCGCATTGAACTAGATATAAAGATTGATGTAGGTACATTTGTATAGTTAGTTTGACTAGCCATAAATAGAAAGTATGCAAACGTATGTAAGTGTAATTAAAAAAGCACCTACCGTTCACTAAAAATGGGGCCCCGTCATCCTTCCGTAGAAGTATTGTTGCCTTTCTAGCACCTACCATTAGTCTGGATAACTATTGAGCAGAGGTAGTGTTGCCTAAAATGCAGTCTGGTCGGTCAAGCAGACCGCTGATGGGTTATATCGAAAAACCTTGCTAAAATAAATAAACTACTAAAACCACCAACTGAAACGGAAAATATTGTGTATACGTGTAGGTAAATTGTATAGGAAGGGTTTTCAATAATTTTCCGTTTATTTACTAGCGGACGGAATTAACATTCACCACGGTACGCCGAATGGTCGGGTATCATTGGGAATGCACGCATTGTCCAAACTGCAATATTCGCTACTCATTTGCCCGCGCTTAAACCGCTCTCCACACAATTATCGTAAGTGACATTATCAGTTCTATTTGCGTAAGGTCCATTTCTAGTAATTATGCATATACTAGACGTAAGTTTTTAACTAATAACTTTATATGGACAAGTAATGCAGTCTGACGTTAATTAATCGTGGAAGCCTTGCTACATACCTACTCCTCAAAACAAGTTGGTATAAGTACCTACATCATGTTTATAAAGATAAAGTTCTGATGGTGGTAGGAACCTTTGTGGTTCGAGTCATACTTCTGCCTAATAGCAACAATATTAAGCCGTGCTTTTTTTCTGGTTGGAAGGGTGTGGTTACGGAGATATACTTATCCGAGGCGTTCCATCTTAGACCTCAGGAGTAACAACGCATCCGTAGCCAACCAGGTAACTCTTATCGGAGTGTGAATTCAGATGTCCATGGGCGGCAATGGTTACTTACCATCAGGTGCACTGCAAGCTCATTTACTAGTTCTATCGTATATATATTTTTTGCTACAATTTTACGTTCATATAAGCAATCCTCTACAAAAATGTATTAAAAATATCTAATTAACAATTACATTTATACCACGATTTGAAGTAGAAGCGATATTTCATCAAAGAAATCTCCAGAAAAATTGAAGTCTCATTTTTAATATCCACCTGCTACCAATTTTATTGCATAAGAATTTGAACTCATAACTCCGAAGCGATTTTACATGGGTGATCATTAATTTTATTATAATTTCTCGCACAGATGCACTCGCTTGCATTTTCTAACTGGACTCAAAGCTTTCACACTTTAAATCTATATATTATAACCATTTCGAATTTTAATTATTTCTGCTCTCAAACCTCTTGTCCCAGTTTTTCTAACCAGATTCCTACAACTGTAGGGCCATCTCGCAGGTTATCTCCCTGCACTTCGCTTTTCATAATTATATCTAACGATAAGACAGACGGGCTACCCGATGGAAGGTAGTCAGCGTCGTCTATTAACATTTGCAATACTAGAGGAGTCGCCAATGCATCGCCGGCTTTGGAGGAAAGCTCTTTTTACTCCTTGTTTGAAGAGCTCCATGTCATCGCACTCTGGGAAAACCTGAGGAAATACAGTACATACTGAACCGAAAAGGACCTCCTCCATGCACTGGTAGCGGTCCACCGCGGTTCAGTTAGTGTAAGTGAAACTTTGTCCTTCGACGAGTGGTGCGATGGAGAAAGGGTTCTCGATCTTTTGTCCACCTTTACTAGTAGGTATGATATTACAATGGTATCAAGTAGGTTTCGTATTACATTATACTACTACCCTGTGCAACTAGATAAATGAGCTTGGTGAGACTCGCTAAAATAGTAAGTATTTATAAATAAATGGGCACTAAAAGAAAAGAGTTAATAAATAAAACAAACACGCAAATCCAAAGCTTTTATTTTTATTTACAATATAATCATAATATGAAAGTAAACAAAGTGTAACGTACCAAAAAAATTAGAATTAGAAATTCAATAAACGTCACATCGATTGCCGGACGCGGCGCGTGCGTTCACGCGAGCGGCGGCGACCGAATGACGTCAGCCAACCGAACTGGCCACGCCACAGCCACATATTTTGTTGCAGTCATCCGTTACATTACCGTTGATGTAACTTTCACGATTAATTAAAATTTTGATTACTGATTTATCTCTTCAAATTATATACAATCTTTTCTCAAAGACTGTCTTATTGGCAGTGGCGGCTCGCATGCAGCTGATGATTACAACATACGACGGCTCGAGCGTCACTCACGAACTACATTTGCGAGTTACAAAAGCTAAAGTACACCTAAATTTAACCGTACGTTTGTGGAGTGATGTTCACTATAATCTAAGATCAATTGTGATATGGGCGGGCGCGTTCACAACGCACCCGCCTGTCCTCCTCGCGTTATCTACAATGGCAGTACAGGAGCGGTCAAGCTATTATTGACTAAAACACAAAACAGTAGCACCATTTGTAAAAAAATATAATTTCTTTAAACACAACAGAACACCCTCGTCGGCGATGCGCGTTTTGGCCGCTAGTTCCCGCCCGAGTGCAGTGGCTGTTGTGAGGGTGCCGTGCGGTGCGGGAGGGTCGCGCCTCCGTGTAGTCAACCGGTACTCACCACCTCGATCGTATAACATCGACTCTTCTAGACGTTACATATTAAACCTAATTATTAACATTATAAAAAAACACTATTTTATGCCGTTACAGGAACATTATTTTTATGCAAAATCTATTCAACTTGCAATGGGACTAGTATAGATATCATTGAACTCCATTTGTCATGTCGGTTGCGAGGAGTTCGGTAAGTGTATATGTATTTAACGAATATACATACGATTTAAATAAGGCCGCATTCACACTAGCTTTCGATGTGGGATATACATTGTTTACCAATGCAAATGAAGCCGAAAGCTCCTTTTAGAATATGCATTCAAGTTTAAATATACTTCTTTTTGTACAAAATATGTTTTGTGACCTTATTACCGGCGTGATAAATATCGTATAATTTTGTGCTTCCATTTCTGTTGTGATAGATAAAAACAAAATGTTACGTGAATGTTATTGAGACGGCATATTTTAAAAGGAGACTATGTCGACGATCTACAACACATTGTTTAACTACAGTCCGTACCCGTCTATGTTTAATCTAGTGTTTCAACTCAACACGAGTTACAAACTAAGTGGAATAAAATTAAATGTAATATAATATAGCATTAATAATAATATAATGTACATATATCTAGACATGTCACTACATAATTGCGAGGTGCTACTATCTGCGTACACTGCTTACCTAAAGCGTCGCTAGAGGTCGCGGTTTAACCGACTCTATATTATCATATCGTTGTATATTATATTATTACTTTGTATACGAATAAACTTTCACTGGGATATTTATAGACGTAATATGTAACGCTGCACACTGGTTCGAATAGATATTTAAGTAATTCTCTTCAGTTTCATTTGTTGATTTAAAAATTTAATAAATATTAGTATACTTTGCTAGCATTATTTTTACCAGTAAAAGTAGCAATGTCCAGCTAATTATTTCATAATTATTGTTTTCGCTGTTTAATTACAATTACTGATATATTTTACTAATTTTTCAACGTTAAAAAATAACGTTATGTCATCTGATGACTAAAAGAAAGATTAAATATTTTCACAAGTATTTTC
>DWNM01000502.1:0-10660 GCA_018250375.1 Narcosius parisi helen
AAAATATATTGTGAGTGGGTTGGCTAAAGGCATCCTGGCCAGACTATTTTTAATTTAAGGTTCAAAAATGGTTAGCAGGAAAATATTATTATGCTATCTGATAGTGTCGCTTATAAGGATCACACTCTGCAAAGAAATGATATATGACAAACAGGAGGAAAAGTCTTATTTTCAAGAAAATTCATATTTTTTCATACATTATCATAGTAAACATTTTTGAATTTGAAATTAAAAATAGTCTGGCCAGGATTTTTTTTAGCCAACTACTCACGATATATTTTTTAACATACGAAATTTCATATAAAACAGGTTTCATCCATTAAACGGATGGGTAAAGGTCGGCCCTACTTCTTACCTCCTACTGGAAAAATCTTGGTATTGACCTATGATTGTTGAAAGTTTTGCTTTTTATTTTTGTAATAAAAAAATTCTTTCAGGCTGATAACTTCGTTGTCAACCCCCTCGACGAGAGGCTACAAGGTCATATACGGCAGGTTGCTGACCTATGATCCTCGGCACTTCCATTTCTCTAATGTTGTCAGGACGTTCATGATGCTGTTTGACTTGGTGCAGTACCGGGAAGGCACATGGCCCGGGTAACCCTTCATCAGTGTATTTAATGTTAAGCTAAAGTAGCGCAGGACATTTTACCAGCGGTGGTAAACATTACTGTCGGCAACCCATTAGTGTCCCATCGCAGGGCACAGGTCCCCTCACGAAGTGACAGTGGGTTAGGCCACAGTTTACTGCGCTGGCCAAGTGCGAATGGGTGGACTTTGAGACTTTTCTTTTAAAGGACTCTCATTCGCCTAGGTATCCGCAAGACGTTTTCTTTTACTGTTTAAGCAAGTGATAATTAATTTCTTATACGCACATGAGTATTAAAAAATCAGAGATGACTTTAATCAAGTGAGGTCATTATCAATTAGTAGGTTTAATTTAGTGTTAAGATGATAATAGTAAAGTAATCCACACTGTGTATGATCATTCAATAAAATAAAACCATTTTTTCCAGACTTGTGCTAATGATTGACATGGATCAAGCTGTTGTTGGTCACCTTGCGAAGTTGGACCTCATGACGATACGGCAAGTTCTCTACTTCGTACAGGTTAGTGATTACCAGTATCTAGTCGTGTTTGCGTAGGCTACCAGGCTACCCCTGAAACGTGCCCCTCGTTCGATTGGTTTAAAAAGTTTTGTCCCGTATTTAAGAGGTCTTTAACTCCTTATTTCCTATTCCTAGTTAGGCTTTAACTTTTAAATACTGACTAAAAAAACGACATTAAAAAAAATCATAGGTATCTATGTTGAGGCGACCGACATAAGTAGGAGCTTAGCCTACAAGGAAATTTTGCTTGGAATTATCAAAATTAAATAATATTTTTCAATCCTTATCAGGAATGCATGTTGGTAAGACTGAAAGAAGTCCATTTCCTCAACGCTCCATCCTTCATGGATAAGCTCATGATGATGCTGCGGCCATTTATGAAGAAGGATCTCTTAGATATCATCCATATTCACCAAATTGGGTCTGATACTCTGGATAAGTTTGTACCGAAGAAGGCACTGCCTAAGGAAAATGGTGGAGAGGAGAAAGATTGGATCAGTTTGAAGAGTAAGTATAGTTTATGATTCCAAACATATAGTCTATTTCATGGTAAATGGTCATTACAGATCTTGGTTTTACACTAGAAGAATAGCGGATGTTTGATACTATTACAATAAAATAAATGTCCTAAATACGTTAGTACGTAGTCTGGCTTTATTAAGAGAGGTCTGGGGCAGAGCCCAATCCAGGGCATGGCAATCAAGAATCTACGGTAACAATGTAAAAGGTGGTAAAGGTTATTTTTACCCAGAGTGGCTAAATTGCTAGATCAGGTTAGGATCTGACCGCCAGACCAGGTAGGCCTGGTCGTTTCCTTCAGAATATAGTTCTGTTGCAGATAAAGCTTTTAGATGTTTAAAATATGATTTTCCAGATGATAACCTCCAGCTGCTTGAAGATAATCCAGAGTACTTCAAAATGGAAAATCTACGGAGAGTGAACGAGGCGCTGCGTGTCGGAAGCAAGCCTGCCACTATCGAAAACCTCTTCGGGATACAGGGCAGTTTTAAGAAGCTCGATATCGATTGATTTGATTATGACCTTATGAATTAACTGTCTTAAGGAGTAACTATCGGAAATAGATGATTACGTGGGAGTTTTGGAATGGGTGCTTCAGTTAAGAATATACAAAGTTAAAATATCACTTATTGTTTGTTTAGTCGTATGAAAACCTATCAAAATTTACTAAACTATTTCCAAGGTTTGCCAAAATATAGAACAAGAAATTTCGTATTTTATGCTATCCATCTAATAGGATTTTAAATTAGAGTATTATAATTTTTCACGCCGTGATTTTCAAGGACCATCTACATTTATCTCCGCTCTAGTGCGCTTTGAAATTATCGGATAAATTGTCACCATTATTATAATATTTTGTTGAGTAACTTATTGTTATGATTTCTGATTTCCTGTACGTGTAATATATAAACGTATGTGCGTGGCGGGTGATCATCAGTTGTGTTGAGGAAAGTATCATGAAGATTCTTGCGGCTTTATTGGCCATCGTGGCCATCGTGTTTGCTGTTGTGGTGAGTAATATTTATGTTCTTGCCTGTTTTACAAAATTGTTGTTGTTATATTTCCTGATATAGAAATAGCGAATATTTAAAATATCCATGCTGTCTTCTTGATTACTGTTTCAGACTATCAACCTTTGCAAAAATGGTAATTTTTTTATAATATACAAGTAACAAACTGGCGTGCAGTCTATGTTACTTACCATCTATTTGGTTACTGAGGCTAATTCCAGCAATGGATCTTTGTATTCAACCCTAGGTAAGATTACAGTCCTACCTAAAGTCGGTCACAGTTGCGTTGCTACCCCTGAGGACTAAGTTAGAGTGCGGACAAGTATGTCTCCCTTACAATACCCTTCAACGCGGTACTGAGCAGCGCTTAACACTATGCAGAAATAAGGGTTGTGGTGGTGCCTCAGGAGTCGAACCACGAAGGATTCTACCAGCTTAATTATGTATATGTATAATGTATATGAATGTGTTTAACGTAAGTTTAAAGTTTTTTTAACTAATGGAAAAACCAAACAAGCTTGTGGTTCAGGAACAGGAATCCTATCTTAGGTCAATACCAAACTATCTACTATTTGAATGTATTGTTATATTTGCTTAACTATACTCTATATAGTAGCTTACACCATCGTTACACAGAAATATGCTAAGCTTCATTCGAACTATGAAGAGTCCTATCATCTTTGACATATACTTTAACAATGCATTATTCTTGTACAGAGTGGCATGAGCCTTGTGCCCAACGCTGGTATTAAAGCTACCAAGGATCATGCTGAATGCCACGGCGGAGGCCCCGGCGGTGGCCCCCCACCACCACCACCACCTACTAGTATGTATTTTTATTAAACCTCTCTTCATCCGATCCGATCCGATCCGATCGATAGATTTAATAGTTAGATCTGAATTAAATTCAGAAGGAACAAAATCCAGAAGGAGCAAATTTATTTTTGTATGGCGTGACACCTGACGTTTAGTTCATTAACTTTCGTAGATCTGGGCTTTGTACCCAACAGATATTGAGTCCTGCCTGAAGCTGCCCGCGAATGAGTTACTATTCTTTACATAATTCATTGTGGCTTAAACTATAATACAGCCGCATGAAAACTGTTATGATATGACCTAAACAAGGAGTCATGTCATTGTAATTTTCGTGAAGGGGCGGAGGACATCTGCATGTATTTTAAACTTCATTAACGGAGAAGATCTCCATGTGTTAGTATGTTTGTGTGTTTTAGTATTAATTCAGGCACATTGAGTAGCAGATAGAAATAATAGTTTTCATCATCGTCGTCATCATCTTCAACCTATTACTATCTCACCGCTGGGCACGGGTTTCCTCTCAAAATAAGAAGGACTAAGCCAAGGTCCACAGCGCTAGCCAAGTGCGAATTGATACGCTACATCTGGCTTTATGATTTTTTTTTTTTAATCTCTCAGATAGGCAGGTTTCCTCACAATGTTTCTCTTCGCCGTTAAAGCAAATGCCAAGTAATTTCTAATACGCATATGACTTCAAAAATCAAAGGTGCTTGGGATTTGAACCACCAATCCCTCGATCGAGAGGCCGCCATTTAACCAATAATATTTATAAATGAAAATGAAATCCATTTCCATGAGTAATACGTTTTCTCATGGCATTTTTTTATAAAGAAATAGACCGTCTACTTAGACATTGAACATTTACTTCTAAGAAAGTTCTAATAAATATATTTTTTTGATCTTTCAGACAGCAGCGGATAGACGGAAAAATAACGGAATCACTCAGCACAATTGGAAGTTTTATTGAGCACTAATAAACGAGTTAAATCATTAAACTTCTTTTATTTAAATATTTATAGACATTTCTGAGACGGTCGACGGTATGTGAGATTTCTGTAGGCTCAAATTATTGAAAATAAGTTAGGGCGTCGGTAATAGCAGTTGAATTCTTCATAAACAATCATATTTAGTTGGTTCCATTTATGAAGTAATTGTAAATTTTTATAAGCTTGAAGAATGCAAGGATGACTCGTTGATGTAAATTAGCGGTCTCTCGCCCTACATGCATAGATTGGACTCCGAGACCAAATAAAGACAGCTTATCTATCGTTTTAGAAACTTGTTGTTAGTTTTAGTGTGTTGTTGTTAGTTTTATAAACTTGCGTTCATTTCTTTTAACAGAAATATTAAAAAAAAAAAACAAAAAGTAAAAACATATTTTTTAAAATTTTCATTTACAAATATGGCCATCGTATGAAACATTATCAAAATTACAAAACATATTTTTCGGATAAAATTATATACAATATATACCACTATATTTCATATAATTTAACTTAGATTACATATTACTCGATTAAAGAATATTATGAATTCAATTTTTTTGGGGGCAAAGTCCCATACTTTTAAGTATTTGGAAGATTAGAGAAGTAACAAAAACTTACTCAAAAGTTCTTTTTGTAAATATCCCAAAAACAAAAAAAAATACATCGCCATCATAAATCACAGAGATCTGTAACATTAATTATTTTAAGTGTTGTTTAGTTAAAGTTGTTGATTGCACTAATTGTATACTTTGTCATGCCCTACTAGTAAAAATGTCGAGATTGTTATCGCGATCATAATTGGACCGGACGTCCCGACTTCAGTGTTCCGTCAGACATAAATCGTCGTCAGTCGACGTCAGTGTGGAAATTTGCTCGCATACTTATATGTTTGTGTGTGAGCCCGTCACAGCTATAGGAATTATGATAATAATTATTTTTACATATGATTCAAAAAGGCTGTTGAATACTAACAACACAATAAACGTTATGAACTCACACACGCAGTAAATTACCTAATACCGATTTGTTGACTGTGCTCTTAATTTTAGTCTTCACTCGAAAACTTTTTGTTAAAAGGAATGGTTTTGCTGGTTGTATTCACAGCAATGTCATGCCACATATTAACCGTTGACGGAGTCTGACAGGTGCACAGTCAAAAACAAGTTAGGCAATAATATCTCGACAAGTTCCTACGTAGCCGGCATCGACCTGGCCCCTAGTGATCCGTCTCCAGCTCCTGGAGATGCTGCTTCTCCTCCTCCTCGCGCTGGAGAGCCTCCCGCTCCGCCGCGATCCTCGCGTGCTGCTCCGCGATCACCCTGAACAACTCCGTGTGTCGTGCTGCTGCAGCCGCCACCGCTGCTGATTGCCTGGGGACGGATATTTCTGGAAATTTCACAATAATTTATATTAATTACATGTCACCTGGTGCCACAGTAAGCAAATCTGGGTTAATATATATATGCCTGAAATATTTCTTTAGAGGTGGTAAGTTTAATAGGTGGTATAACGAGAAAGGCGAGGCATCACCGCCACACATATTTCTAGTGTGAAGCAAAAACATTTCACACACAATATTAATATCTTTTTTTATAATATACAAGTAGCAAATGAGTGTGCAGTCTATTTGATGGTAAGTGACTACTGCCGCCCAAGGACATGTGTAAACAACCCTAGGTAAGATTGAGAGTCCTAACTGAGGTTGGCCACAGATACATTGCTACCCCTCAGGACTAAGGTGGAATGCCTCGAATAAAGAGAGCTGATGATCTAAAGAGCTGATGAAGTCTACTACCATCAGGATGAGGGTGTGTAGCGTGCTCTTCAGCTATCTTGGCGTACAGCTGGAAGTGCTTGTCCTTGGCCCTGGCGACGGATTCGGAGTCCGAAGGGTGTTCTGGGGGGATGTCGCTGAGGGAGGGGTGGAAACCGTCCTTATCAGCAATGTACTCCACCGTGCGCACCTGCTGACGTGGGTCTACGTAAGAAAATCTGCCTGAAATTGACAAGACAGTGGATTAAAAGAATTATTAACACGTATGATCTGTAAAAAAATCGATTTCGTCCTACGTGTCAATACTCTACGTTTGTAAAAAAATGATAAATAATTGGTAGTGGTAACGCCATTCGTACTGGCAAAATTAAAGTACTCAGTCCGTCATGAGACTCGCACAACTGCCTTGCTAAAGTGCTTTATTAACTTAACAATTGCGTTGCGTGCACCATTTGTGGTGTCGATTTTAAATGTCGGTGTACAAGTACATTGTAAAATCTCTCATATTTTTATAAGAAAAATTACAGAGTACGCCCGCAATTGCCATTATAAATTTCTACGTGATTGAAGTAGAAAATTAATGCGCAGTCCACGTGATAGAAATGATGTATGTAATTGACTCTACACAAGATTGAACTTCTTTCTGATCGGTTGGACATAATTTATCACTACAGGCAACTAAGTTGGAAGTCGTTGACTGTACCCTACCACATTCTTCAAACCAAAACACTGTACCACTTAATATTACCACTGATCTTATCAAACAGAAACAAGTATAACATTGGTGCCGCTATAATCCAACCAGCAAAGATACCAAATTCATGACACCCACGACACAAGAAGTAACCTTGTATTGGGCAATAACTGTAGAAAACTGCTAGTAAACTACTCTGCCGGATGATTTCCTTTGCCAAGTTACCTTTAACAACCCCGCTGCCATCGCTAACTTCAGCATGTTCCCTGTCTACTTGGCCAGGGTACCGCCCGGCAGTATACGAGAAGGCATAAGGCCTTGGTGGTGGCGGCTCAGTAGAGAGCTCTTCAAGAATGTGGGACACGTCGCCGCTGGTCAGCGCCAGGGTCGAGGTTAGCAGCAGCACCTGGACCAGCATCTAGAAAGTACGAAATAAGATTTTAGCGAGCAGAAGAGGGATTCCTCTTTAAAAAGTTGGATGATGAGGGTTCTTGAGTATCTTGGTATACCCCTAAAAGTGTCACCTACAAAGATCAGATCATTGATTCGGGTTTTTGAGGAGTTTTATGTTTAAACATCTCCAAATACAATAGAAGTTCTATCTGAATCACATTCTTCTACCCAAGGTCAATACTGCCAGGCTTAGAACTTACGGAGCGTTTTTCTTTGGACTCTGCGCGTGGACTCGGAAGAGCTATTATTCGTTTTTCAAAAACGGGCACGCGTAGGATATGAATATGTTGATAAAAGCACGTCCGCGTCTCCGTGTGGAGGCGGAGGAGACAAACGTTCCGTGAGTTTTTACTCTTAGATTGCTTTTTACCTGACTGCGGAGGGTAACTTCTTTCGAACGTATATAGGTACGTATGGTTGATTCTTTGGCAGGCCCTACGGACTAGACGACTTGACATATTTTAACACATGAGCTGTCGTTGGATCCGTTTAAATTGTGAGAGTAACCTTAGGCTATGTTTTTGAGCAGGCGGGTTTTTGTTTCTGTAATAGGTTCAGAAATAATAGTCGTCAAAGTCAAACCACGTCAAGAAGGTTTGACCTCTCGTGTGTATTTTACAAGGTTGGTTTTTAAACCGTAACTCAACCCACCAGTTAACGTAGTTCGTGACCTATTCTAACCAGCACTTGTAAAGTTCGCCACATTAAATACATGTACGCTATCGTGTTACTTCAGCCTATAGCAGGTTATGTATTCAAACTGGTTCGGGCAGTGTGTTAGTGGAACTTGTTTGTGTGCGCTATGTTTAATATCATTAAGCATCCAGTGTTACATGATTTGCTAGCAGATTTGCTTTTTATCCCTTGAAGATGTAATCGGAAATACGTTGAAGGCTTCTTTGAAATGTGATGCTATTTGATACGATCTTGTTTCAAATTAATAATGCAAAATAGAAAGGTGTTTTCTCATATAACTCGTCGATAACTCATTGCTGTTCTACTGCTGGGCACGGTACTTGTCAGAGTGAGTGTGGTTTAGGCCGTCGTCTACCGTGCTGGTCAAGCGTGTGTTGGTAAAGTTTGTAGCTTTCCTCCTTACGTTTTCTTTTATCGTTACAACAACTGATAAAATTAAATCGAATACGCGCATAACTTTGAAGATGGTTCCGGGTTCGATTCCCGGCTAGACAGATATTTAAATGATGAATTTTGTTTTCTGTTCTGGGCCTGAATGTTTGTGTACTTGTCTATGTGTGTGTCCATGGTACCCACGATACAGGGAATCCTAGTGTGGGGCTGTGAGTGTAGAAAGCGTTAATTTAAAAAACGAGAGGTTCGTGCCTGGGAATAGAGCCTCGAACCAAATCCAAGCATGTACCTCTAATTTTTGGAAGTATTTTCAGTATTAGAATTTAATTATCTCATGCTTAAACGGTGAAGGAAACATCCTGAGGACAACTATACATCTGAGAGAGAAAATTATCAAGGGCGCGGTGTATTATGTAAAATCACATCGTTAATTAATGCTAACAAAGTGCTGTATCACGTGGTAAGACCCATCTCGCTCCAAACTCGCCGGAATCTCGAAGGTGGAACTGGTCCGCGTGACCTTTCGCTTGCGTCATGCGCACGCGGCGTGGATGCGCTTGCAGCCATTATACCGGCGGCGGAGCGGAGCGGACAAATACATAAAAATATTTATTTCATGATCAAAATGTTAATGATCCAAGAATTTATGTTAGGGTGGTTTTGTAGCGACCACTGATTTTTATTTTTAGGTCTTTGAACATTTATACACAAGTTAGGACTTTAAATGGTGAGATAAAACCGCATAATATAGTGCCATATTTAATAATTTTATATTTTGAAAAAAAAAATATGACAAACAAAATAGTTCTGTAATTACATCAGTATTAAATGTATTGGCTGCAACCTTTCTTATGGTTCACTGTTTAGCGCCGGTCTTTTCCCACAAATGAGGGAGGTCAGGACATTCTTCCAATGAAAAGTGATGAGGAATTGTAATATGTGTTACTACAGAACGATTTTTCAGCCTACAAAATATATAAGAGCAATAATTTATGTGTTAAAATTATTAATTTACACTGCATTCCAAATCGGTTAAGTTTGAACTCAGATGAACCAATCGAAAAAATGTGTGGTCGTGACCTTATAACATCTTTGACAGTTTATTTATTCTTTTTATAAATTTTGTTTATACCGGTTATTCAAATTTTGAAATTCTTCAAATCTATCTTTCTTTTGTATATTGTATTCTTTTGTATATGTATATTGTAGGTATACGTTAATAATTATTACAAATGTTTTTTCAAATATAATCATGGGTTGCGCTGGTTAAGCGGATTTCACATACATTCGTTACTCATAGTATAGAAAGATTAAAACTGTTATATAAAATATAAGCTTACTTTGTGGCCCTACACGTTAGAGAGAATAAATTAATTATTTTATCCATTTAGCACGACAGTATTGTTAAAAGGATAAAACCTTATTACCCATTTGTATGTTTATGGTAATTAAAACTTTATTTTATGTATAATAAAACTATGATTGGGTACTTATTTAGAACACGCATTTGAAATGCGTTTGTGTTGGTATCATGAAATATGGAATCTGACAAAGCTGCAACTATATCTACCTCCCTATAGAACGAGGGAAGGTTGTACTTTTTTTGTATAGTAAAGTATGAAATGACGAGGGTCACTAATAGTATTTAGAGGAGTTGTTAACCTGAAGTAGTAATGGCCTGGTTACACTTATATTGTTGAATCAATACCTGATGAAAATGACAAAATCTCGAATTGAAATCACGAATTGACAAAAGGGTGTGACAGCTTCTGGTTCACTGAACCGAAAGTCTTACACGATCGGTGGTAATGAGACTCGGGAAACTATGTTCTGCAATGGTGTAAGATGGTGGAACTTTGTGGTTTGACTCTGGAGGCACTACTCACTCTGATTTGAAGGGTGTGGTAAGGGAGACATTATCCACGGTGTTCCAACTCAGTCCTCAAGGGTATGTATATGTGATCGACCTCAGTTAACACTGCTGTTATTAAGCAGAAATAGGTGTGCCGGTGGTGAATCCGGAGTCGAACGACAAACGATTCTGTTCCCGAATTCTACGATTGATGGATGCTAACAAACGACTCCTAAAGAGATCTAGGAAACGTCATTAACTTTAAACACAGAGACGTTTCAACTGTATAGAATTTTAATATAGTTTTAAGCGTAATTCGTTATTCCGATACGTAGTTAGATGACATCATAAGGAGGAT
>DWNM01000503.1:0-10659 GCA_018250375.1 Narcosius parisi helen
GACAAACCCACTGAGTTTCTTACCGGATCTTCTCAGTAGAGGTCGTGTTCCGATCCGGTAGTAGTATAAGAAAAATGCTGTAACTGACAATTTGTAAGTGCCCCCGGGGGCCTATACAAATATATTTCATTTCATTTCATTTCATGTCATTTCATATAGAAATGATCCTATGAGGTAAGGTCTTGTCGCTATCGGCCGCGCCGAGGGAGGTCATTCCTTGGGAAACGTTCTCAACAGCGTGATTCACAGAATATGACGTCATTTTATCAGTGACATCTAGCCGAAGTCTGTTAAAATATTTTCATAAGCAAGCTGGCTTTATCTTCGGCAGCGACATCTGTTTATGGGTTTTAAAACTACTTGGCTATACAGAGGATGACGTCTTCATCAATGGTATCAATTTACAGTATTAAGAACTATTTGTGTAGATAGCGTTGTAGTAAATAATTGGAAAAGTGTATAAAAATATTGAAAAAACTGTATAAGAAAGTGTTTTATCCGTAATAAACAAAATACCTGACGGGTCATGCAATTTTAAGCAAACTATTGATATATTACAATAATTAAATGATTCGAATTCGATCTTCGATGATCTCAAAAACATTTTGCCACTTTCAGTTTAAAATGGAATGCCTAAAGAATTTAAAAACTGAAATCCAATTTATTAAATTCCTTTTCTGATATATTAAATGTCAAACCCCTACAAAGTAATTATGTAAGTTCTTCCATCAAATACGTACTCTTTGTAACTGATGGAAGCGCGATGTAAACGCAATAGCGCATCGAACGCTAGGAGCTTAACATTTAGTAATTCCTACATTAATCTTAAAATTCTACGAAATTGCTTAAAGATTAAGCCCGTATCTCGTTAAACTGCCGTCCAGGTGGGTTCTTTGTTCTAGTATATTGAATATGTTCGCTCGTAACAAACAGCTCGAAATAGTCGTAGGAATTTCAACGGTACATACATACTGAACGCACTCACTTCGCCGCTTGCGTAACAAAACACTATATTGACACCGGGGCTTAAAATTTAGCATTGTCCATCCTGGGTAGTTAGCAAGAGACTTAATGCAGCCGATAGTCTTTTAGATTTTCCTCGCACGTGTGAAGGCGAGTATAAAACACATTTCAAATGCCCTCGCGCAACCGCTTCATGCGCTCCTTCTCCATGCCGTCCACTGGGGGCTCGCGATCGAATGACATCAGCTCCAGCGCTGGATAGTGAGAAATGTTCCATATGTAATGAAGACATATTTTACACACATATTTTTAATTAAACTAAGAAACAAGTTACACCATTACACATTTATCGCATGCTATGAACACAAAACTATCAATATGTCACAATTGTCACGACTGTGTCTAGGAGGTTACATATAATCCTAAGTTGCAGAATAGAAAGAGGCAATAATAGTTGACAACTTCAATGACGATCACAAAGGTGGCAGAGAAGATCAGGGTTGGAGAGTTACTGCAGTGGTATTGTGAATTGGTGCCGTGGATTTGGGTTCTTATTTATACTTAGGAGTATGGGAAATGTCCTTGTTGTAAAATGATTTTTCCATTTAAATTATTAAGAATCATATTCATGTTTATAAATGAACATCTAGAAACGCGGAATTGATACATTACAATATTACGGGTACTCACGATACGCGGTTTTGATTTTCTTTATTGCCAATATTTTGACAATAAAGAAACTGCGATCCAGTGAGGTCTCGTTATATATTATATACTACACTTATTAACAAATAAATACGACTACGACACATGTACCAGTCTTTTACCCAACGGCGGAGGGTAATGTTTTTCGAGCGTATGTATATATGGTCAATGATCATTCTATGGCACGTCCTGCAGCCCAAAAGGTTTCACGGATTTTGACTTATGAAGTGTCCTTGAATTCGGCTATATTTTTAAGTAGTCAGATTATTAGATTTTATAATAAATCTCTAGTTATGAATCCATAGTGTGGGACTATGAGTTTACCAGTTTCGTTGAGCACGTTGGTCTCGTTGAGGAACCGCCAGGCGGGCAGGTGCGGGTGCGCGGGCGAGGGTACGGGCGCGCCCTCGCCGGCCAGCCGGCGCGCCGCCAGCTGCACGCACACGTGCCGCGCGAGCTGTGCGCATTTCTCGAAGTTGATGCGATTGCCGGACAACCTGCCGAGAAACGTGTCACTCAACACATGCACAATATTTTAACACACTGAGTATAGTCATCACTTCATCACAGTCAAGCCTTTTTCTCGCTGGGTACGAGTCTCGTCTCTCTGCGAAGAGAGCCAGTCCACTCAAAACTGGAACATTAAAATTGATTAAGTATTTTTTTACGTATCATAACGAATCTACAGTATTCCTATAATCGCATACAATACTATTACACAAAGAATATCAACACAACTCACTTGGAGGGCGCACCCTGGTTAGCAAAGTGCAGATCGCGGCAAGTCACCGAAAGGAGCGGCACAGCCGTCTCAGTGGGCGCAGCAGCCAGCGCCGCGCGGTATCTACAGAATTTATAATTACGTATGTAATTTAATAAACAGAAGTCTATTAAAGACACATTACTATCCCCAAAGACTGAAATGGTTATTAAAAATATTGAGATTTTAGCAGCAGGTTTTTTATATGACTACAATGAGTCAAATCACAAAAATCCTACCACATACCTATAATTGTAATACGTAAATTATTTACTGTGGAGAGAAATGGATATGTTCACTTTATAATAAAGATAATTGTTGCCTAAACATAAGAACCCACAGACTTGCTGCTACAACTTATCCACTGCAGGATTAATTTGAAAGTATATTTTAGAAACGTGCGTTTTATGGCACTATTTAGAGAAAAAACAGAGATACAGTAAGCATAGATCCTTCAAAGTAATGTAATAGACAAGTTTGGTTACCTAGCATGATTAGCGCTCGGCTCGATACACAGTTCAAGTTGACGCAGTTGTTGGCCGCAGACCGTGGAGGTTCGAGCCCACTGAAAAGTATTACGGTAAAACCGTGTTAAATCCTTATTCCTCGATTTATTACATAATTTACACATTATCACTTGCACACATCACATCGCAAAAACAAAGTCCCCAAAAAGAATTAGGTTATAACATTAACACTAGAATATTTTCTTGTCATATATTTTTATATATGACAAGCGTATACAAATACGTACGGTCTTCTTCAAGCGAGCGACAGGCACCATATTGAGCGCGCCGATTATTGCCATCATGGAGTTGAAGTTGCCGAGGTTGAAGCACTCGCGGGCGGTCATCACCCACTGCTCTATAACGCGCGCACGATACTTGCTCTTTGACGCCTGAGAACGCAACTTACACGTTAAAATTGAAAATATTTTATTTAAACTACAAATCATGTCATTAAGATTTACCTTCAGAATATCAGTTGCGACTAAGTAGCTGAGTCTATTGAACCAGTCAGCATACGCCTCCAGGTTGCGCGTGGTCTTTTCCCCGTGATGAAGGCTTATGGTGTTTTTCGTGGGGGGCTTGCCCGACGTGGTGGGTCTGGCAGGCAGAGTCATCTTGACCGGGGGTGGGATTTTCGGAGGCGGGCCCTTGACAGGCGGCGGAGTGGGGGCGAACGCCTGCACGAACTCCTCGGGGCCCACGAACGACAGCCGATGCAGTTCCACGATAGTCAGCTGGTTGGCCAGCTCGGCGGGTGTCAAACCCAGAGTGATGACATCACCCTAATACAATTATTATAATTAATAAACTAATTTATTTTTAGATTTTTGGTGAAATGATATATTAAACGTGCCTAATGGTTAAGATAGAAATTGTGCATTTTCGTGCTTCCTCAGTAAAACAAATAACTTCGAATTACAAATTATTCATTAATCAAAAATACGACGTGAAGATATACACTAAGGGCGTATTCTAAAACTTGCGCGGGTACACAGAGCGGGTGTCCGTTTCGGACGGGTCTGGGACCCGCAGCTGACATACGCTGCGACATATGATACTTAGCGGCGGCGCTCCAATGATTTGGAAAAACAAGTATGTGTGCGGACACCCGCGTCTGTTTTAGCGTACGCCCTAAATATTAAGAATGCATTGATGTTATAAGACTGCAATATAACAATAAATAAATACAGAATACTTATTGGTCGTTATATTTTTGATACAATTGAAACCAAACCTACATACGGAAATAGTTAAGCTTCATGTGTCCGACTTGAAATGATAAGTAACATATTCTCCACACATAGCTATAATGTATTCTCAAATATAACACAAAATCCAAGCCACACAGGTATTTATGGTGTCTTGTAAAGCTTACGCTTATACATTATGATGGATTACGCGATGTATTTATGATCATCTATAATTACCTGGGGCAACTCTTCTACGGTAGCCACCACGCGCACCTCCTTAAAGGTGGTCTCGTATTGTTCAAGCGCAGTGAGCTTGTCCAGTAGTTTCTCCAGCATGGACGACACCTGCAGTCGTAGCGAATCCATGTGTTCTGACGCGCATCTGTCAATACGACATTAGGATAAACGTCCCCTTTATATTACTCGTACATTGTTTAATATAATAATAATGCAAAGTGATGTTGAACTTAAAAAAGCATATGTGTACTTATATACGCATATGAAAATATATACTTCTTTGGCATAAATAATAAAAAAGAAACTTATAGTGTATTTTGTGTTTTGTTACATTTCAAATATTTAAATTTAGATACGGTCACAATAAATTCATTTATTCGTCGACAATAGATAGTATTACATATACCATTTAAGATACATATTACGCCTCACAACATATTTGCTGACAATATTTAATTGAAATCCCATGAAACTTAGCCACTAGTAATCAACATACAAATGTGAACCACACCCGACGTTGTTCAACTTAGTAAATCGAAGATAGAAGTCGGCCCTGGCCTACGATCGTAATACCTCTGCGTGATGCTGCGTACGAGCGCCATGACGCGGTCGTCGCGGAAGTCATACGGGAACATGTGCATCCACTGGCTGAGCAGCCGTACGAGCAACGCCATGTCCGCCACCTCGCGCTCTGGCGGCTCGCGGACCTCCACCGTGCCAGACACCTGACACAAAATAAATTAAACAAAAATTAATAAACATTCTAAAATTTTTCCATGTTTATATAAATGTCAAAAATAATAGAATTCAGTTTAATTTATGACTATGATGATAACTACGGTGATGGCTAAGTCACATAGTTAATAATATATATATATCGGATTCCTGATTTTTTTTTTACAACTACACCAATACTATTCGGTTTTAGGTGTGTTTGTACGAAACTTATGTCGGCCTTATACGAATTGCAAAGTTATTAATTATATGACGGTTAAAAATATTTATACATATATATATAGCACTGAAATCACGAAAAAAATGAATTCTCTCAGAAAAACATTCTCGCAGATGACGCTTAGCATCGTAGCTATTGTTACAAATCCTAAAGGTGTCATTGTATATTATCCCAATAATTATAGTAATCCAGAATGCCTTTTTTTTGTTACCCTTACTCTGAAATTCAACGAAATGTCTTTGACAGTCTTTGAAAATGGTAGAACTCCTTGTGGTTCTACTCCGAAGGCACCACAACAGCACGTGTTTTTACCTAATAACAGCAATGTCAAGCACTGCTATCTTCTGATTTGAAGTGTAATGGAGACATGCTTATCCGAGGCGTTGTAACTTAATCGTCAGGGGTAGCAACGTATCTACGACCAACGTCAGATAAGTCTGATCTTATTCGGGGTTAATGACAATGTTCATGAGCAGTAGTAGCCACTTCCCATCAGGTAGATTGCATGCAAATTTGCTACTTCTATAGTATAAAAAAAATATACGTCTACGGCAGCACTTACAGATTGCCTGAGATATATAAGAAATTCACCATTTTGGATTACATTCTGTATTGAGACAAATTATAATCAATGAAACATTTGAGTTTGAGGCGTTTTATTATAAGCTCGCTTCAAAGCACTATTTATAAAACGTTAAAATTGTAAGTGGCATTCTGATTTGTTAAAAGCAGTGATAGCCTAGTGGTTAGGAACTGAGCCTCTCAATCGGGAGATCAGAGGTTCAAATCCCAGGCACGCACCTCTGAATTTTCAAAGTTATGTGCGTATTAGAAATTAATTATCACATGCTTTAACGGTGAAGGAAAACATCGTGAGGAAACCTGCACGCCTGAAAGATCGTTAAAGAAAGTTCTCAAAGATGCGTGAACTCTACCAATTCGTACTCGGCCAGCGCGGTGGGCTATGGCCAAATCCTTCTCGTTCTGAGAGGAAACCCGTGATCAGCAGTGGGGCAGTAATGGGTTGATGATGATGATGATTCTGATTTGTTGCAAAAATTGTATAACACTTTTTTTGTACGTAATTTTATGAAACATAACAATGTTGTTGACTTTTCAAGTGCACCATTGTAGCACTATTTTCGTTTCTGTAGGACTTTAAGTAAATGCTCAATTAGTTTTTGCTCAGAGCTTAATGGATTTCGCAATGCAGTACGCATATCGGCTGTACAAAGAGAAACTGCACAATGTACACATATTTACAAGTGCATCTTTTGATCTCAATAATGTTGATATCAGTGGAAAGAAAACGGCTCAAACAAAGCATTGATAAAGGTATCAAGAAATGGGGTTACTAGCTTAAATTTAAATAACCTCAACAGCTTGATCTTTTAGTTTTCCTGTAAAGTTAAACATTTAAATTTTAAGACTTGTATTATTTTACCAGAGCGTGGTGGGCGACATCTACCATGAGAATGCTACACATTCAGTGACATTAGGACAGACTAAACCTACCAAATGTTTAAGTTATTCTAAATAATACGAAAACGGGCGATTCTAATCTTTAAAGGTATTAAACAACTTATAGATTGCGCATGCTTGCACCTTCAATTAAAAGCAATTTGAGGTTTCTTTTTATGTATTTAGACCAATAAATTCGCAAGGCCATGTTTATTCATCACATAAGAAGAACGTTTCGTTATATTAAGAAAAATATCATAGAATTTGTAGATACTAGTAGTGATAGCGTTGTTTCTCTTTGTGCTTAATAAGGCTGGAGACCCGGAGTTCTAATCCTAGGTACATCTGATTTTTCGATAATGTATTAGAATAATTATGATGAAGAGTTCTGCACAAAAATGTGGTCAAAGAACTGTGAAAGCTACTAAACAGTTCTTGGCCAGCATGGTGGACTGTGACCCCAATCATTCTTATTATGAAACGAGACCGGTGCTCAGCAATGAGACGATAGTGTGATGGCTTAGTCGTTACAATTCTCTTAAAGAACTTACCAATTTGTCAATGTATTTTGCGTATTTTTTGCACAGTTTCAGCAGCAATTCGTGGGGCTTGATAAACAGCCGGGAGCATAGCAGGAAGGTGAACGTGAAGGACTGGCTCGCGCCGGGGCGGAGCAGCTCCACCAATCCGTCGATGGTGGCCGATATAATGTGGCCCTCGCTGTACTCCACATCCGGAGGCTCGGGAATGAACTGCGCGGACAAGGTTCTCACAGTCGGGGTTATGACGGCCGGCAGCTGAAATTGAAAATATGCCCAAAAGGTATAACTGTAGATACAAACACTTTTGTGCTTAACGTTTACCTGTAGCATTAAACACACACCTCTTTTTCTGACAATGTTAGCCGTAGGAAATCGGTTAAAGAAAGGACAGATGAAATCATGATTTTAATGTGACGAATCTACGTATTTTATTTATCTATTTCTGCATAAAAAAATATTTATTACATTTCTAAGGGCATGAATGAATTAATAAAGGACATGAATTAATAAATTTCACCTAATCTGCCATAAATAAAATTTAAATATATGTACACTTCATCATCTGATCAAACATACTAGTAGACGTTATAATTATACAGCACATTAAAATCAACAAAGTCACACAAACCTGCGCACGCACTATACACAAATTGCGCGCAAACGCAATTGGGTAACATACATGTATACATTACACCGACCTAATATAACGTAGGTATATTGATTATAATTACCATAATATAATTGATATTAGACTTATAATTGATTTGCAGGCAGACCACGGCATGATTCCGGAGACTATTAAGCGGAAATTCTCCATGACGCGTGAATATCAATGTATATTCATACGGCTAAGTGATTCTCAAGTTACCTGTTGAGCATTACTTTGGGTGGTAACGAAGTTAATTCCACCGTTCATCACAAAATGCTGGCACGTAGCTTCAGACCTAAAATTATTGCCTCTCACCATGGAATAGTAGTCGTCCTGCTGAAAAAAAACATGAAATAAATGAGTGACCTATAGGAAAGTAACGTAATTCAAATACGTAAAATATTTAAACCGATTTAAAGTTGGTGGAACCCTCCGAGATTCCTAGCTGGATTGCCGCCCTCTATTTCTGCATTATTACGTCTATGTACCGCGGGTTTAAAGGGACATACAAAATGGGCGTTCCAACTTTGTCCTCAAGGATAGCAACCTATAAGCAGCCGACGTCAGGAGAGATTATAATCCATTTTTAATAAGTACCTACTTACAATCTGTGGACTGCAAGCTGCAAGCATCATATCCACTTGCATTTCATCAAAAATATTGAATATAGTTACGTCATTCAAATCCCCGACACAAAAACGAATCCAGACAGATACACAACAGATAGTACTCATGTTTCACTGTAAGGAAAACTTGCTCAAAACGCTTTTTTAAATCCTTTTGTTTTATGATTCACACTGCTTCATTTTGTCATATTATTTCCACAGAAATGTATTTTTCGTCTAAACAAAGTTTCATTTCTATACTTTCCCATGTAACATAAATGAGAATAGCATTGATATTACTTAAATACACTGTTTATCTTAAATATTCATGAAATACAAATAGTGGGCGCCCCAATCGTTACAAAAATTATAGGTATTATCTACATGTCTTTACGAATGACAATTTCTTTCAAAAATTATGTCGATAATCGTTCGATGGAAATAATCACAGGCGTCACCGATTAGAAATGAACGACTTACATCATAATAGGACAGTCCTGATCCAGACATGAGCGCCGGGTCAGACAGCGGCGCGAGTTCAGTCGCCGGCGGCTGAGGCGCCGGCTCCGACGGCGCCGGCGGCACCTGGCGACACAAACACTTGCTGTAGCTATATAACATAGTGTTCTAGTAATGAGACGAACGCCGGTCTGGTTCGCAGTCACACAATCAAACAAGAAGCCACGACTATGGTAAGCACAACAAATCGTAACTCAATATTGGACTAGCGCTACCATGTAAACATTGAGTATCAGAAGCTGACGTGTGGACTTGTAATTATTTTGAGATGTCAGCACCTAAATAGTCATGATATGCGTATGCTATAGGATACCATAACAATCACCTAATCCTAATATAAGTTTCCTTTTAAGGATTCGTGCGCAAATATAGAATTCATGCCATTGTTTGAATCGATTATAATTTATTCTTAATTTTATAATAGCGACCAATCTGCTACTACTTTTCATAAGTTCAATTGACCAACAACTCACTAACATTTATATAAATAGATCCGTGTTAATATCTCGATACTTCATCTACTTTGTTTGATAGCCATTAGGACTCATACATCATCATTCGCCATCATTTCATAGCAATTATGAGATCTAGGATTTTCACCACAAACAATCTTCATTTGAGATTAACAAACTATGGTAAAGTAAAATACCTTACAGTACTACATAACTTACGAGATGCATGTTTGTGATCAAAGGTTACCCCAAGCCGAGCGCGTTATTAAATATTAGGAACAAGTGTTCTTGCTAAAGTTTCATTTCACGCCTCACCCGTTCACTTTAATAAAGTTTAATAAAGTTCAAAAATGTGCTCTTCTCATATCAGATTGCTTTTTAAAGGACTTCCTGCAAACAAACTACGAACGTTCTTAATATTAACTAAACGCCTGCCACATAATAATATTTAGTCACTAAAAAGGTTTTTCAACACCTTCAAGGTAGAAGAACCCCTTAGTTTTCCACACCAGATGCACCACCGTTACGCCTATTTCTGTCAAATAACAGCAATGTTAAGTGCTGCTGTATACCGGTTAGTCTTAGTCTTCAGGGGCAGCAACGCATCTGTGGCCAACCTCAAGTAGGGCTCTAATCTTATCTGGGGTTGATTACAGATGTCCATGGGCGGCAGTTTCCACTTATAATCATATGGGCTGCATGCTCGTTTGTTACTTCAAAATTATAAGTGCATAGTAGATAGTGATAGCACACTAGTGCAAGGATAATTTTTGACCACTGTGATAGGTTTACAAGTAATTTTAAAACTATGAGTGATAGAATAAAAATGTCTAAATTGTCACATGTGGACACCCGATTGGAACGAAGTTCCTTTCGTTGTGAAATAAGTGTTATAGGAGGTATAATTAAATAAATTAACAATATTTAGGAGTTAAATGATAAATGAAATGAGCGAAGGAATGCTAATAAAATTGTAATCAATGTTTTTGTAAAGGTGTGAATATAAACATTTTGTTTAATTATTATATAAATATCAACTTAATTATACGCATACACAGCAGACGCGCGCGTCGCGTGGCCTGTCACTGTCGAGAGAGAGAGAGAGAGAGAGA
>DWNM01000504.1:0-10656 GCA_018250375.1 Narcosius parisi helen
CTTCATGCCTAAACCACTGAACCGATTTGGATGAAATTTTGCACAAAGATAGTTTGAGACCCGAGAGAGGACATATCTTTCATAGTTTTTATCCCGGAAATCCCACGAGAACGGAAACTATGCGGGTAAAACTACTGATCCGATTTGGATGGGGTTTTCGTTACTCTGGTATTCGATACGATATCTATTGTCATTGATCTTTGGTCGCGTGCGAAGTCGCGGGTTAAAGCTATTGTTTAATAATAAAAAAATACAGTTATATGACGTAACCATCTCCGTAGTGTAATAGGTATATTTTTAAAAGAATCAAAGGGTTATGTGGAGTAACAACATTATAAACATTCTCGTAGTTTTTAAATGACCTTTAATGACATGTAAAGACTACAACATTGTAATGTTTACCGTATTACTCCTCTGAATAAAAAAACAATATAAGAATTCATTTTTAATTTTTTTTGGCTTTATACAATAGTAGAACTTTTACGATATTTATTATCATTTACAAACAAATCTCGTATTTTTCTCGCTTCGTTTCGTTTTACGACTAACAAAAGTGAGAACACATTATTTAATTCCGAATAATTTTAGCTCAGGTATTTTCTAGAAGTTATCTTTAGTTGTTTTATTAATCGGTCAATGGTATTTAGTGGACAACAAGACTTAATGATACAATCCTAATGGTGTACCTTTGCCAACTATCACAGCGTCACGACGTAATCCGTTGGGAATATTATTTGCTGATTACTTTCAATACTCAAGCGTAAACTTGTCTTTTTAGGTTTTATATACTCCTTAACTATATATTGTTTAATGTTATGAAGTTTAGGACAATCGCATCCTTCATTAGTAGATAATAATTGTTTCTTTGTATAAAATTCCTTGTTTTTGTTGTTTTTTTTTTATTGTTAATTTTCATAAAATATAGCTTGATTGGGAGATTATTAGTTGCTTCTGTGAAGTCTTTGCATTTATATGAAATATCTTCATCAACATATTTGATTTCATCTTCGATTCACTTACTTTGATGGCGTCAGATTGATCGCCGAGGTTTATTGGCGGGCGGATAGGTGCCACCCCGATGCAACAGTCGCAACACGCCATACTCGTAAACAGTTAGCACAACATAAATTGCACAGTTAATTCCAAATCAGTTTTAAAAATCACCACACTTCGTCCATTGCGCAATCGGAACTGTCATTCGCATTTGATATTACTTGCGTAACGTCACTGATAGAAATATGAGGTTCATATAAATCACGAGACACTAGTGCTTCCCGAAGTAAATGTTCCGGAATTTGATGATTACCGAAATTTGTCAGAGTCCTGTCACTTTCGCTAGAGAGTTCTGGGTACTGACATGGGAGTAGCGAGCAGGGCAGCTATTGGTACAATGAGTTAAAAATACCGCTCGAAGATGCGCTCTGCCAACTTTGAAGCGACTGTGCGGTTTAGGACAACTTGAACTTTGATACGACGGTATAAAGGGGATCCCTTTCGACGATTATCGTACCCACTTCAAAATTATATAGATATAAATAGTTGTCCAATATAGCAAATATATATATCGCGCTGATATTATATGAGCATTCCGATCATTGACCTTTAGATTGACATTCAGAAACCAGAGAACTAGAATTAACTTACAGATGTAGGTTTTTATTCGTGTTAATATTATGCCTGTCATGAAATTAAATATTTACTGTCTTGCTACAATTGTGAAGGAGGAAAAATTTTCTGATCAAGCAAAAATAACAATCATATTTCTCACAATTTGTCGCTATCCAAAATCGGCATTTACGATTTTATTAGTCATGTTTTATTATAATTGAAACCTTATCGATCCTTCACCTTTTCAGAATTAGTGTATCACTACGATGTTTTTATCGGTTATGAACTTTCAAGAACCTAAAGAATGGCATACGTTGTATGTTTTGGCAGTTTTATTGTAGATAAACTGAAGATATTCACATCATTAGGATGTGTTACTGAAGTTTGTGATAAGACTACTCATATTTTTTTATAGTAATATAGAAGTAGCAAACGCTGATGCGGTCCACCTGATACACAAGTGCTTCAATAACTGCTAAGCAGATGGGATTGAATTGATTGAACCTATTTGAGATCAGCGGACGATTCGTTGTTACCCCTGAGTACTAAGTTGCTATGCCTCGTATAAGTGTTTCGCTCTTACCAAATTCTTCACAGCATATCAGTACATATCACTGCTATTAATAAGCAAAAAAGGTGCGGCAGTGGTACATTCGCACAGAATTCTATCACCTTGTTGAACACCATCTTATCCAAATAGTTTGTTACATGGGATGTTTCAACTTGTAACCGCAGGAGCGATTCCCTATGGCCCATCTGGTGGCCTACGTGCTTGTTTGGTTTTCTAATCGTAAAATCATGCTTACCGGTTCTAACAGGCTCTGTTCGTGCAACGTGACAAGAGGCTTCTCGGGCTTGGGTCGCGTGCTCAGGTAGAACGCGGAGGCAGCGGCCACGCCGGTCAACGCCAGGGCGCCCGCCGACCCGCCAACCATCCACAGGTACTGGTCGATCTCGCTTACTGAAACAAAGCAAAACATTTATCAGACATCCATCAACCAACCAACATACACAGACCTGAACTAGCATCCCAAATCGCTCTGTTCTTCTATTTATCCGTCTACATGAGTCATCATCATCAACCCATTACTGTCCCACTGCTGGACACGGGCCTCGTTTCAGACTGACAAGAAATAGGCCATATTCCACCGCGCTGGCCAATTGCGAATTGGTAGACTTCACATACATTTGAGCGTTTTTTTTTATAGATCTCTGAAATATGCAGGTTTCCTCACGATGTTTTCCTTCACCGTTAAAGCAAATGATACTTATTTGCTAATACGCACATAACTTTAAAAATCAGAGATGGTTGCCTGGGATTCGAACCTCCGGCCACTCATCGAGAGGCCGCGTTTCAACCACTAGGCCATCACTGCTTACATTAGCGCATGCATGCTCACTCTACATGAGTGATTCTTGTCAAATCAACTACTTGATTACCACTATTAACATCGTAAGCAACGCCTGCGTCATCTAAGTAATCTATAGTTATTTTTAACTAGTTCCAAACTACAACCTCGTTCTTTTGGGAAGTCGGTTAAAAATCATCAATTACGACGTTTTTGTTATGTATGTATGTATTATTTATTTATATGTAAACGATAGCACCGATATTACGTACAATATTTCCATAGTTGTTGGTAAATCAAAACTATAAATAAAACTATTGTAAACAATATTTCAAAAGTTAACGCTATCGAATTATGTGCGCAAATCGAGTCATATTTCATTTATTTAACAATAGCAACATTAAATTTCTAGTGGCATTTATTCACAGCTCTCTAGTTTAAATCTAAGATTAATTTAATAGCCAGTTAACATTACCGTTTTCATAGATGCCAGTCGATTTCACTCATTGTCATAGAATACAATGGTAGCATTAATTCTAGCGATCATCTCGTAAAACAGTCTAGGACTGATTCATAAGTATTTTCACTTTATTTTCGAAAGCAATTTCGCATTTGAGATTTATTTCGCGATTTCAGATGATATTTTTCGATATTTGGTCCATGTTATGAGTAAATTAATGAAATCCGTGGAAAATTAAAGTTACTTTATATGTAGCTCTTAGAATTAGTGAGCTGAAATGGCAATGAGCCGGCTACATCGTTCGTAGAATAGATGACCGATGGGATAGAAAGGTCTTCGAATGTACACCACGCTTGGACAAAAGAAGTACAGGACGACCCCCGATTGTGGACTGATGATCTGAAGAGGACGGCAGTTAACCTCCTGGATTCAGACGGCTCAGGACCGGTCACAGTGACGCAGATTAGACGAGGCCTATATCCAGCAATGGACTCTCAAAAGCTAGATAGATAGATAGATATGAGTAAATTATTCCTAAGATTAAATGTTCGAGAGTAATTGTCGTAACAAATATTTGTGATGATTAAATGAAATAAGGAACACTTCATACTTAAGTATATTTGTTTACAATATCTATTGAATGAAGTGGGGTACTTATTGTAAGATAGTGAATAATAATAAATGATATTGAACGTAGTTATTATACCACTTATTATCCTGTCAATGTTAAAGGAAACGACTTTAATTATAGAGATCTGATCAATAATTATTCGTTCTTATTTCTCAAACGCTTAACTAGATTTACAGCAAGATATAAAATCGGTGTAAAAAGGAAATAAGCTCCGCATAGACTAATAGACTATAATTGATGGCAGTAAGATATCTCCTTATCTATAAGAGTCTTAAAAGAAGAACTATAATAAAAAAAAATTTTTCATCATTTAGAAAACTCGGCCATGGTTACATGGAAATCTTTCAATAAGATTTGTCGTTCACTAATTATCCACATCGTTTCCTTTTGTTACACTAATTGGCATGAAAAATATGGAAAGTTTTATGACTCGTAAACATTGTTGCAGTAAACAATATTGAACTTTACAATCCAAACGAATCAAGCACCTGAAAACGGGTAATTTACGATACCTATCTTTTAAATTCAGAATCAACAAACTATCTGTCTGATATGTCGACAGACCCAAATAAGGTGCTACGATAATGGCAGTCACCATTAAAAATTACTAAAAGACTTATCTCTGAGACTAGTACTTTCGATAATGACCAGCTGATAGCGACCTTTGTTGTCAATCGAACAGTCGCTAATGAAGATTGACGTTTTATTTTTGATTTACAATTCCTTATTACAAAAATACATACATACTTCCCTGTTATAACACTTCCTCAAACTTTCTCGACGTACAAATATGTTGTTAAAGATATAATATAAGAAATAAATTTCATAATGGAAGAAAATGATGATTCAGTAAAACACACAATGGAACAAGATTGACGCAAAGTTAACAAAAGGATTTACTATAGTCAAACTAGTATTGTTGTAATAAAATTGTTTGACAATTTTCGAAAACATAATTAAATTTTTGATTTACTATTCAAATCAAACAACCGGAGCTAATAGTGAGTTCATAAATCCCAAACAATGAGGTTTCCAAAGCGGCGGCAGTGAAGCCAAATTATAAACAAACAGTGTTCATAGCGGTTATAGCCTAGTGGGGCTTAAACCGCTATTTAAACCTAGTAGTGCTCTCATAATGGGGTTCCGGGGTTCAAATTCCACCACACGTCTCCGTATTTTCGAGTTTTGAAAAAAGTTCTTAAAGACGCGCGAAGTCTACTAATCCGCACTTGGCCAGCATGATGGGTTATGACCTGAATCCTTGCACTCTGAGAACCGATCCATACCTAGCAGTGGAACGGGTTGACGAGAATGACCTTAGAGTCACCACAAAAAACAAATTACCTTTAAATCAAAGAAATGCACAGAACTTTCTAATTTCATCTTTAGATTGAATCAAAAACTCTTCGGCACACGACTTCTTAATAGTATAAATCAGCGAAGCAACCGTACCATCAAGGAATAAGCAGCATACTAATGTCAACATGGGAGACCTTTAGGGTTCGACTTCGCAGACATGTCTTAAATGTGGTTTGAATTATTTTCTCTAACTCTCAACAGTCTATTTATCTGGTACCTTGTAACTCTCTTATTTCTTCTAAGTTTAAGCGAGTAAGTTGGGATATAAAAAAGGTTTTAGACTTATGATTTATTTGAGGTTTTAGTCAGCTTTCAAGACAATCACAGTTCCTGAACTATAAACCGGCTGAGTTGTTTAGAAAGTGGACACCGGGGTGCGCGCCGGCTGTGCATTAGCGCGTCGATTTCACGGGATTCTCTCGCGCTTTCCACTGACATACTTTTGTGAGTAAAGACGAGTAAATACTGCAATCTTAGTTTATTAATAGAATAATAAAATATTACACAGTATTTGACAACTATAACTCAAAGATATAAATATTAATATCCTGTTCTTCAAACGATTTTCCGAAATTATGTGACGTAATTTTGAGGAAAGAATTCATAATTGAGATTTCACCATAAGCCTCTAAAGTCTTAATCCATATATTAGATAAGGAAGTCCTAGGGAAGAGTCCCGAATGTCATGGGAACTGAGTACAGAAATGGACCAAAAAATTTGATGAAGATGAAAACCACTATATTATGGGAGCAAAAGAATTGTGTTTAAAATACGTCATTACATATGATCTTTTAAAAGACGATATGCCATTTCGTTATTCCTCTATAGTTCTGGTTGTTCTTTGTGTTATATCTACAAGAGATGGTGACTGATAACATCTGTTTCTCCGCAAATTTTAATACGCAATACAAGCACTCAAACGCGTAGACCATACGATGTTACATTGTCACGTCAACCTATGGTTACTGATGATGACCCGCATCGTGAAGGGATCATCATACCCATATGATGCGCAAAGGTTTCAGGGTTCAATCTTCGGTCAGATAAGTATCTAAATAATGAATGGAGATTTTTGTTCTGGATCTGGGTGTTCGAGTATTCCTTTATGTATGTGTCCACGACACCCAGTACAGAGTGAATCCTTGTATGGGACTGTAAGTGTAGAAAAGCATGATAGCTACTGCCATGTTCTATGCGATTTGTAAGTAGCTCGAGACTAGATATCGTCACAGTTTGACCGTTAAATCCTGAAACTTCGTAACAGCAATAATACATATATGCACAGTTGTACCATCACCTCGAATTTAACAACCATCAAACCTATATTTAGATAGATACAAATAATACATAACGTAGTTATTACAGCCTAGTAATTATATCGATGTACTTGTAGTTATATAGTCAGTATCAACAGAAACAACATCAATCACAAACATTTTATCAAAGGATATTCCTACTTGTTACATAGACAACTAAAGTTACCATATTATATATGAAAAGTTCTGGTATTTCTCGCGATTTCTATTGACATACTTTTATGAGTAAAGATATTAAACACTAATGCTAGGTGTCGCTTATAGATCTTTCATCTCATTGCTAAGAGAAATCCAGAAACTAAACGGATGTAAAGTCACCTATCGTTTACTTCAATAGCTCAATCCTTTACTTTTAATATAAAACCACACATAATTATATTCCCACGATCACATGATAATGGGGATTTTTTTTTTCAAACCGACAAACGTTTATATATGTAAAGTTACCTGGTTTTTCTCTCATAAGCGTCTATCCTTAGCGTTGAAGTATTTGTAAGGCTATAATTAGATTTTCTATAAATTCTATAATCATCTTCTAATAAAACTAGGGCCAGTCTAAGATAGATTACATATCCTATTATCATAAGTGTATAATTATTTTTTGTGATCTTGCGTATCAGTGAAGTGTCTACATCTTAAGGAAGTCCTGGAATATAATTATGTACCATGTCGCTTTAATAAGATTAGTGGAAGTTAGCATTATAATTAGATAAAATTGGATGTAGAGATAACAAATATCGTTACTATCATTACTGACACATTCCCGGCTAGATAGTAAAACTTTAAAATTATAAATGCTATCTATTATGTGTTTCGGTGCCCATTCAACCTGTATTTTTGTGTCTTCCCTTTGCTAACATATTAGCAAGTTTATTTTTACCCGACTGCGGAGGATAGTGTTTTTCTAGCGTATGCATGTGTGTCTAGCTGTCTGGTTCATTGATACGCCCTTCAGCCTAAACGGCTTGACGAATTTTAACATATGAGGTCTCGTTGGATTCGTCTAAATTAGAAAAGTGACACAGGCTGTATTTTTAAGCAGTTGGAGTTTGTGTTTTTATAATAATTACTACTCGTGGATTATTATTAGAATGCAGTGGGGCTTGATTACGAAGCGCATTAAATTTAGGATTGGCGTGAATTGTTTAATTTTTTATGATGATTTCTTGCCATAAAATAATTGTCAAGGGCGACAAGTAAATCTATAACTTTCTAAAGAGATCTTAACATTACATGATCGGAGTACGCTAAAGCTTCTAGAGAGATTTGGGACAGGGTTACGTGCAAAAGTCAATGTCGAAATCGACGTCCAATCATTAGAAGGGCCCACATGTACCTACTATAAAATTTGAAGGCGACGTTTAAGGTCGCACCGTTGGGCGAAAATAGGGTTACCAAGCGTAGTTGCCAAGCTTAAAAAGTATTATATTGCCTCTATCTAGATTTTATTATGTTAAAAATAATATTGCCCGTGCCAAATAATATTACCAAATACCAAGAAATATTGCCAATAATGAAGGCGAAAATTTTGACGTTCACTTTATTGTATTACTTTTTTACACATAGCAATAATGTGAGCTTTATCCCTTATCTTGGGCCTAAAAACGATATTTCAAAAATCCCTGTTAATATCAAAATATTTTATAACGAATTAAATATTTAAACTCTATCAGTTCATATTACTTGAAATGAATCCTAAACGGAACTGAATTTAAGTATTCTAAAAAAAATTAAACCCTCAGTGCTCATAAAAAATAAATACCGCCAGCCCTAGCCACAATACCTTATGAATAACAGGAGGTACTGGTTGGTTTCAAAAGAACCTTGGTGCTCTAATTTCCCCTCATTCTAAATTCAAAGAGCGTAACCAGACTCACGGCCCTTGAAGGGCCAGCCGCTTTTGTCGAAACACAAACGAGTAACCTTTAATTTTTTTATAAGCACAAACAATATTATATGCAGCAGTGCTTGGCCGGATTTGATATTGAATAAAAATGGTACTATCCCACGCTTTTTTGAGTAGAGACGAAATAATGAAAATGGGCAAACAAAAAATTAAACACGAAAAAACCGTTAATCTCCTTAAGTATTTTTGGACAGGGTCGAATTATAATCCGAAGTAATAATGAAATAAATAACGCCCTTCAACATGTAAAAGATAATAACCAAATTGACCTCGAGTTCAAAGATAATATTTAATACCAAGGAAGCGTGCACAAAAAATCTGAACTAATTGGATAAGTATATGCGCTTGATACTTTGAAATCAATAATAATAGCTAGATTATACACCTGTACTTAATGTATTTTAAATTGACTATCGGATTATGGTAATTTATTTATAAGAGAGAACGTTCGTATTATCGACAAGTTAAGCTCTTTGGAATTCTCCATAGAATTTATAGCATAAAAGACAGCTATAATAAATAAAAAATGTGAACCAGGATTTGAATCTTGTTATACAGTTTTTAAAGTAACTTTGTCCTTATAAGCCTGTTTGAAATCCTTCTGTGTTTTTTTTTATTCAACTTAATATTTCTAGTGGAAGACAAAAACGTACAGTTATGGTGAAAATGTCGAAATTTCGTACTACCTGCTATTTTAAATCGTATTAGTAGACCCGTCGTAGTGTTCGAAATTCGACTATTCTTTGCACACCTTCTCTACTATGAACTTTAACTATGCCAAATTTCATACTTCTCCGTGCGCGCAGTATTCATAAAAGTATGTGTAAAGTTTTCGCGTCATGTATTAATATAAAGATTAATTTACACGACCACCTCATATAGATAGTATTTTCTTTTCCGGATTACCTATATTATTAATATTATCAAATTACTCACAGCTGCTGCATTGGTTCCACCATATCTTCTTCTCCTTCTCGCTTGCATCAGTCTTCTGTTGCTCAGTCTTCTTTAGTTTCTTCTGTATTTTGCGGCACTTTTCCTTAACACTAAACTCAGTCTTTGCAGCCTCTGTAACCTTGTCCTTCTTTCCCGTCACATTGAATCCGAACTTCCCACTTCCCATCTTATCACCTTTACACACAGTATTAACTCAATAAGCCGCGAGCACGTCGCGTATTACCATTTTCCGTGAGACGTCGCTCATGACTCGAGTCGTCTGTGTTGTATAAAATGTTAAAACTTATCTCATTACTCCATATTTTAAGTGCGCGCTCGACGCCCGATTGTCATAAAGATATTCGATATCGATTATTTTGTTGAATTGAATCGGAATCCATGAAACTAAAAGGTTTTATAGAGTTATTCGATGAGGGCTTTGGCCTTGTGGGGGTCATTAACACTGCCTGGGTCGCTATCTGAAACGTAATCTAGCTTCTGATTCTATCGGCCTATGCTTATCTGCCGTATGTTGTGTACAATGAACTGCTTGTGATTGAATGATGGTGTTTATATAAATAAACAAGCAGTTGACGAAATATGATATTGAAATAAAGTGCAATATTTCTTGCAACACGTGTTGATCGTGTTGAGATTCTACTCACGCAGATATAATCAAACAATAACCTTTTTGAACAATTAATCAGTCAACTATTTTTTATATTGTAAGATAACTTTCTGGTTATTCAACGAATAATGAAAAATATCAAATCTATCTTAAATCATCAACATCTGGATGACCGAGCTTTTCTCGGTTAATAGTGACACAAAAAAAGAAGGAACTCCAAAATAAGAGGAAAAGTAAAAGAATCAATCGGACCAAGATTTGAACCTGGATTTCCTGCATTATAAGGCGCCGGATTTTCCGACCGAGCTATTCTAACTTCGTAAATGGTGGCGAAATTTAGCTTCGTATTCTAATGATATTATAGGAGGTTCTTATTCAATGAAAACACGGTTAAAACGACATTTTCTGAAAATAAAACCTAGCTAGATCGATTTATCGCCCCCGAAATCCCCCAAATACAAA
>DWNM01000505.1:0-10651 GCA_018250375.1 Narcosius parisi helen
ACTTGGCTAAGCTTTTATGGCAATGCGGTCAAGGAATTTCATTAACGTAAAAAGGTTTCAATCTCTTTAGAGAATAAATGTTCCAATCGAACGATGGATTTCAAAAAATATATTTATTGTGTTAGAAACGGTAAAATGGCACGAAAGCGATAGTTATCGAATACCAAATGAGATTTGCTGTCTGCATAAATTCACTCATGGTTCCTCTGAGGACGAACATGATAAACAAAGGAAATAAGGCTCGTCAGTGGTTTAAACTCATTTTATTTGTTAAACTCCTTAATCAACAGCAGCAGCGCTGAAGCAGAAATTCAAAGAAGACAAATATAGTGGCGCCGCTGCAGTCCAGATTTACTTTAATAAATGTCAAAATGGAAACGCATGAACTATAAACTTTTGCATAAAACTCAACGATCGTTCACATGCGTTTGTCACATTAAATAATTAAATTACGTGATCACTTTTGAAATTCACATTTTTCGGTAATCGTCCATGCAAAACACCATAGTCATTCGGTACATTGTTCAACCTGTTTTAAAATATTCTTCTCGATTAAAGTTGATTACTTAATTAATAGGCACTTTGGATTTATTACGAAATTAATTTGCTTAATTTATAACTCATATATCCTTCTTGGATTTTAGACAAATTCATGTATTTTCTCCATATTATTGCACTGCTGTATTATTTATGGAATACAAAAGAGTGACACCAAACAATATATTCTTTTATTGCTTTTAGTGTATGAAAATGTTAATTTCTCTTATTTCTTAAACAATAAAATAAATATGTCTTTCCTAGTTGAAGCCCTGAACCCACAACAAATCTTCAGAATATATGAACAAGGAGCAACAAGGTTTAGTTCGCCTCCCGCCCCACTTGAAACGTTTAACATTAGCTGTTTCTTTTTTTTCTAAAGAACCTGAAAGACGAGCAACCGACGTGATTGGCTCATTATCTAAAATAATCTTTTTTATATCATTAATCTTACTCGGTAGCAAAGATATTGATTGGAAACGATATTTTATAACAGTGTCCACCATTATAGATTCTTGTTAAGGAATTATTCATTACTAGAAATGTTAATCAAGCGAACATTACTGATACCGCACTAATGGCGTACACGCCTAGATTTATTCCAGTCTATAGTGAATTATAGGACATTATCACGTGAGCTTGGTCTATCGCCGTTTCGACTAAAATATCGACGCGTAAAGTTTCATTGTTGTCAAAGAATGCGACACGTTTATACTGTACACCTGCCAGTTAAGAATATAAATGAAAATGCAGTCCAATTCCATTCAGCTTCTTTTCCACGGTTGATGTTATTCATCCCTTCGTCTGAGTGTTTATTAATGTTTCTTTTTTATTTTTTGAAAATAGCTTCGTCGCGTAATTAAGCGCAAGGCGATTGGATGTCACATTTTGATCTATTTTTGTTGACGTCTTTGCAAATGTGCCGTTTTTACACAATTTTCAAGGTATACACACCTTGACCTGTATTTTTGAATGCGCATTATTTTCTTTTGTTGGCTGCAAATATTTATACATTTAAAGGTTGAGATGTCTGTCTTCGTTTAAAATTCAATTCGATTTCTTGCTTACACGAATGACGTTTCAATAAATACAAGGAAAGCATATTTCAGTAATTTCATTACAACTAATTCGAACGCAGGAGTTATTTCTGGTAATCTAAGTGACAGATTTATGTCGTGGAGTACAATAATGAGTCAACTGGTGAAAAGCACAATGCACCTAAATAATAACAACTACGTTCAGCATTTTAATTGCTTCAAGACTTAAAAAAGTTTAACTGTGAAGATTAATGAGTGGGTACAGTCATGAGGACTGAGTTGGAAAAGGATTAGACTAAAACATATCACCATTACAACTATACGTTAGAAATAGATTTAGTGATAGAGATTCATCTGTCAAACCAAGGACTTAGTTCACGTAGAGAGTAGAGACATCATTTTCCAAAAAGTTGTAAGCGATATGTACATTGCTAATGTTATCTATCCATAAAATATTCAAATAAGGAACGTGTGCAATTATTAATAGTTTGTTGTTTGCTTAATGCTATGTTTTCATACATTTCTGCTATATCATGATATCCACTAGATTAATTAGCGCTGCGTTGCCATAATCCGATTTAGACACGTCTGTCCAGTGACAATACGTTAACGTATCTGTTCTCAGGCCACTAAAACCGGTCACATATTTTTATCACGTTTCAAAAATATCAGCCAGCCTTGTAAAGTTCGGAATTTATTGGTGTCAGTTTTGTATGATAATATTGCGGTTATGCTACTTCCGTTTTGTTCATTACCTGCTGCAATCTTTGGTTTATCGATCATAATATCAATAATTATGTTATATCATTGAACAAATTTGTATAAACATCTTGGTAAAAGAATTTCTTCGGACTTTCATTTCCTTTCTACCTCTCTCTAGTAGCAATTTTTATTTATCATCGTGGAATCTTTGTAGATTCTTGGTAGAGACATTGCCTTCGAATTTAACCTTTCTTTCGATGAGGCTGATATCTTTAATTTAACGAGCGCATAAAGGAAGTGAAATGTTAAGAATTATTGTCTCCAAAAAAATTTTTACAGCTTTTAAAAATATATGTCAACAGCATCGATAGGCCATCTCATGTGTCAATACATGCTCATTTTGACATTGGAAATCCAGCCTTCATTCTGAGAATATTACTTCCTGTGTGAAGCAGTATCATTAAGGGCGAATTGCAGTACGGTATAAGATGTATTTGTTTGTTGATATTTGTTGAACTTAATAATAAGGTCTCGCGTATTGTTTGCGCGTACTTGCTTCATTGCTTCATATAGCAGTATAATTAATGACATGATTTATTTTCTTGCACATTTTACGAATCGAAATTATGTTTTTTACTATGAACAGTATGATTGAAAAATATAAGATTGAAGTAGGACGCGATCTTACAGTCCATCTTGCATGGTAAATGTCACTGCCGCCCAGGGATGTCTGTAACAAGCGTAATATAGAAAAAGGGTTTAATCTGAAGACAATCACAGATGCGTTATCACTCCTGAGGACAAAGATAGACGCTTTCATCACAAAACATGAATCACAAAATTGCTTCAAGCTAGAAATAGCTGTGGCAGTGGCACCTGCCCGGTGGAACCATACTGATTCTACCGCCTTCAAATTAATAATAATGACTGAATATCCATTAATGTAGCGCTAATAACCATGAAGTATATTGCAGTTTGCCTGATTTCTGCCTTGCAGCTTCGCTTGCCCCTTGACCCATTTTCAACCGCACACGATGAGATAACGATTTATGCGCTTCCTAGAAAAGTCGCTAACCTGTGACTGCAGAGATTTAAAAATAATGTTAATGCAATTTAGTTTCCTCCTTAAAATTGCATACACATACGTTGGAATTTTTAATAACATAATATCAATAATTTAATACTTGTTCATCTCTAGAGATATTTTTATATAAGCAATAATGCCATTATATTATAACCAAATTAGATATTCACAACTAACAAAAAATGACCGCACGACTGCGCTAAATTTTCTTTCACACTCTTCACACTACGTATGTATGTACGTCCGATACCCGTTCCAGTTTTATTTAGTTGTTATACTACACTACATTCATGTCGAATGGATTCACTCTCGCCGCGTCTCTTTTGTCTAGCGACCGGCTCAAAATCAACCGTAATTTCCGGTCCGAATTCTCCCAACTCGCACGGACGTGCAACTGACGGGTCATTTATCTTGGATTAGAGATTTTTTGCTCGCGACTAACCTCCTTCGAACGCGGACGTTAAAATACACCGCGATTATCGTTCTCTGGATCGTTTTGAAATTCGAACGAATTGAAATCCCGATACAAAACAAGGAATGTTGTGAAAAAATAATCCGCCGGACGTGTTTTTTGATGAAGGGCGCGCCCGCGAAACTTAAGAATCTCGATGTACGGATAGGATGGAAAAAAGGCATCGAAAATGATACGAAGAAACGACAAAGTACAGTAATTTTTTTTAAGGGCAGAATATATTTCTGAATCAACAAACTTACCTATTATAAAAAGAATATAAATGTTTTGAATAATAATAGCAAAGTGAAAAACTGCAGTCTATTTATCACCACTTTTATAGTATAAAACTTACCCGTATAAAAATACGACGTGAAACAGGTTGCGAATTCTTACACATTAATAAAGAAACTAGTGCCTCAAGCTGTAGCATCGTGACAAATTGGCGAATTATTCAAATTCGCAGCGATTTATAAGTAGTTAACAGGGGGCACACGTGATCAGTCGTTAGTGTGATAAAGCGTTGTATCAATTATATTAGTGCACGCCTAACGCTTCGCAATTACAGGGCGGGCCTCGTGAACTGTGCCGGTCATCGGCCCCACAGCCGAATCTACGACTTTCTAATGGGATTAAAGTTTGTTACTCGACGCAAGCGCAAGATGAAGTGCGCGCGGAATGCAACAGCTTCATCGACAATAATTGCCTCGTTCTGTCTTAATTCATTTATACGATAAATAGCGTGGATAGCTCGCGTCTAAGGTTTTTATTCTTATTTATAAATTAGACTCACGACGTTGCAACTAATAAGCTTTTCATAGAACCACCAATTTAGCCACCTGTGTGCCGGACCGATCGGCACACTTCTCTGGTACGCAGGAGGTTCCGGGTTCGAGCCGCGACGAGCCAAATAAATGATGAATCTTGGTGTGACTGTGAGTGTAGAAAACATTTTTTTTTATTTATATAAAAAATTTCAAGTTGTCAAAAATGCCATACAGCTCACGAGCGTGACATTGTCGTCGATAGACTATCGCTGAATTCTCTGATTCATCGAGTCATTTAACAGAACGTGTACAATTATGTTCTTGTAAAGCTAGAGATCGCAAGGGCAGACGGGCTTTCACCACCGTGTCTCGAGATTTACACAATGCAGCGGGAAATTAATCTCTACGTACTCAAGATAAGGTGCTATTTCGGTTGCCTACCCGACGCTTCCTAACTTTCTGTCACCGTCGCGTCGAGGAGTTATTGATATTGATTTAGCTCTAAATATGACACGCCTTTGTAAATTGTACTGTACGTCCTGATGTCACGGTATATTCACGTTCACGTAATTAAAAGAACAGGCTAGTATATTGTGTATGCAACAGTTGTGGCCACAAAAGGATTAGCGCAATTTTGCGACCCGCTTTTATGAAGCCCCTCTTATGACGAGCAATCCCTTGTATGTGCTATAGGTACAAAAGAACCCTGACTACGAGGCCTCCGAGTCAATCGCTCAGTGTTTTATAAATAAAGTAACCGCTTAAGTAGTCCTGTACCAATAAGTATATGGCTGTCAAAGTGATACATAGCGTCCTGTGAGTCGCCTCGCTCTTCATGTTTTTTATCGGATGATACCGGCCATCAGAAAACTATGTAATTATTATCATATGATTACTTATCATCGCAATTATTTCAATTTCCTATAGGAAAACGGTGCAAATATGTATTTTCTACCCACGGGCTGTTAAAAATCGAGATGGATAGTACCATTAATATGCCGATTTTAAAATTTTGCGCCTCTGCCAGAACTATTACTCTCCGTAATTCGAGTGTTATCTCATATTTACGTTGCATTTAAAAGTGATCGCTAATGACTTCTCTAATCTAATGTTAGTTTTAAATTATTGAGTTGTTGAGTAATTTCCATAAAGGAACGTGCGTTATAAACGTCTTACATAATATTTTGTAATAAGCGAAGCGCACGCACTTTGAAGTGGCGTCTTGATTGTGAGGCGTCGAAGAATGGCTTAGTTAGCGGTGGCGTATTTATCAAACGGTTATGACAGGTCCGGATCGAACTCTTCCGGCGCCTCCAATGCCGTATCTGTTAAACATTCGACGTATTTGTATTTATCGCGACGCTTAAAATAGTCTTTATCTCGTCCGCGCTGAGGTCAGTGGGCGCTGCGTCGGCGCATGCCTGATCATTAACAACTCTGATTAAAACCCTTCCAGTTCTGCGTAGTAGTTTTTATTCCGCATTTGACCGTTATCGGTGTTCACGCCGCTCGTAACCCGATCTCAAAGGGCTATGGATTAGCCTTCGGATATTTATGAGTTTTCACGGATGTTATTTCACGTCTAAGACTATTTCGCATTTATGTGGTTCTAGCTAGATAACGCTCCCGCCGACGACTTCGCAGACACGAGTTTATTATAAATTTACAGCTCCCAGTATCCCGGAGGAAACGTTAGTGCTTTAGGCTTTATTATTGTCGTAAAAGCGTTTGATCGCGACGATATTGAATGCAGTCTCAGTGGGTGCGGAGAAATGCAATAAATAACGGAGTCGAGGCTCGGCATATGCCCTTAGATGATTTAGTGCGAGCCGGACCTACCGCTGGCTTATTTAGGATGCGACGTTCGCTAATGTTAGCTTCACTGCAAGAATTCTCTCCACTCGAAACTGTATCTTGCTTGCAATGTGGAACATCTTACGTACTTATCTTATTTGTAAATCATTATAAATGTTTGACTATATTTACTTCATGTACAATATTGATTAAATTCTTAAACTTCTTCGATGGCTCGAAAATTTAATTTGATTGCCAAGTCGTGACTTTTTATTTTATTTTCGACGTCTTACTAATGATATGATACAGCCGTTGAGTAATCTCCTAAATGAATAACTAGTGTACTTAACTGTTCCAAGTAATAGAAAAATAACGAATTACATTCATTTATCTTCTAAGCATAACGCGGAAGATTGATAACCAGTGAAAAGTGATGGATCACATAATATTTCGCTTCGAGTTTGAGGTTAGTGTCATTAAGGGGCTTAAAATCTTTATCAATTTTATGAACTTGTTAAAAAATATTATTATTATTATTTTTAATTTAACGTTGAACTTAATAAAGTTAAAGATTTTCTTTATATTTATAGTACATCAAATACTTCTATGACTTCTATACAAAATTTTGTGTTTTACAAAATTTTATACCTACAAACTTATTATAAAAAAAAATTAAAAAAACCTTTTTCCTATAATCTTATTATAAAAAATAATTAAAAAATCGTTTTTCCTAACCTCAAAAAGGCGCTCCTAGCGAGGGTCGCGACCGCCAGTACTAACAAAGGAGGTTATATCAAGGTCATCAATAAAAATATTTCTCTTGTTAGTTTTACGCGAAGGTAATGTTTCAAGCCAAAATAATGTTTTTATGTAATCCTGTTGAAGATTCTTCGTGAAAACAGAATAGGTTATTAGTCTTAGAAGTGGCCAGCACTTAAATTTATTTGTTTATATTTTTGATCAGCATGTGTAGAAACTGAATTGCGATTAGATTGCACTTTTATTACGATTTTGTTGCCGTAAAAAGTTTATATGACTTTAATAACGTGTTAGGATTAATTTAGAACTACAGACATAGAACAAATCAAACGCGTGCCGTTTCAGACAAAAGTATTCTTCTACACAATGTATGCTATCTTTTGTATATCTAGCGCAACACAGCTGTGCAGACACGGGTTGTGCCTGCCTAACAAAGTAGTGTACAGAAAAATATGATTTTGTCTCCCACGGCCTATGGCCGTTTGTCCACCGCCGCCGTCAACGGGCCGTCACCGAGAAAGAGATGACGGCGCCGAAGTAGCGGTACATACATTTACTATAGCTGCGTGTCCACCGCACGTCCATCACCTCACATTAAAGTCGGCCCGAAATAATCTCGTTCTCAGTGACGGTCCGGTGACGGCGGCGGTGGACAATTGGCCAAAGGCGTGATAAAAAATGAGACATACATATTATGTACACTCGAAATAAAAATACTGTCCGTAGTCGAGTAAAAACAAAACAGAGATTTCCGACCCTGTAATCGTTTCCTCTTTTAACTTGGGCCATACGGTTCACGCAGTGACGCGCCCCGTTCATTTCCACTTTTCTCTCAGTTGGGGTTTGAGTCCTGACGCGAACGGTCGTGTTTGAAAATATTTGTCTAAATATTTGTCGCGAAAACTTATTGTTCAGCAACATGGATATCACCATCACAAGGCACTTTAGCTTGGATGAGGTGAGTGAAGTTAATTCGGTAGGTTTTTTGATTTTGGAATTTAAACATTATAAACACAATTAAATCAAAATGATAAAACATTTTTTTTAAATCAGTTACATTTTTTTAATCCCCACCATAATTAAATTACGATAATAAATGATAATACAATGTTTCTCATATTTTTAAATTTATGTATAACATAGTTTTGAATTTACAAATAACAATTTATTTAAATAATTTAACAGAATATTTTAATTCACTATTTAATTAAACAAATATAAATTTAAAAAACAGTAATAGCATAATTACCGTCCATTTAATTTGACTCAATAACTTTTTAATTATATAATCACATAATTACAATTTTAGATCAGATATAATATAATAGTTTAGAAACCAAAAAATACACGCTTTAATGCGCTACTACATAATTATGAAACCTGTTAACATTAACATTGCTGTTAAGTTTTCAGACGTTAATAAAAGTAGTTATTTTATCCTGATGATCCTGAGCAGAAAATCAGGAGGATGTTATTAGATTATTGTATTTTCGTCGGAGCTTTATGATCCGCGTACAATTTTTCTAATTAATCAGATGTTTTTAAGTATGTAAAAATTACTTCAGAAACATCTGTCCATTGAGACATACGTGCATGCCACATACAGGTGAAGCTAATATAAAGCGCGTAAAATAAGTTTAATATGTAATAGATCATGTTAATAAAATTTCAGATTAAATATTAGCTACCTTATTAGAGTACATAGTTATTTGTGGAAATGAAAAAATCTGCGCCGCAGTCGGAAAAATCCTTTGATCTTACTTTGAAACTTAATTCCCAACTTCGAAGTTATGACGTTCATTTATCTTTGTGAAAATATGCTAATAATAGTCAGATTAAAAGCAGTGATAGATTATTAAAATTAATGTTAGATTACATAGGCAGTTTTAAGATTTTTGGTGAATCACGCTAAAAGTTTCGGGTACAAATCGTAGCACCTCAGTTTTTATAATGTATTTGCTTATAGAATTTCTATGGGGAAGCTGAAAATAATTCTCCGTAAGGTTTTAAAGATGTGTGAAGTTTTTACCCTTTGTGCTTTCCCTCTGGAGGCACCACCGCCACACCTTTATCTGCCTAATAACAGCAGTTAAACGCTGCTGTATTCGGGTATAAAGGGTGTGATAAGGGAGATGATACTTATGCCAGGGATGTCCTATTAGTCCTCAGGGTTAGCAATGCATCTGTAGCCCACCTTAGGTGGGATTGATTACAGTTGTCCATGGGCGGCAATGGCCACTTACCATGGACTGCATGCTCGTTCTATTTACATATTATTATTATAAAAATAAATCTACCACTTATCTTACTCGTCTATGCTGTCATGAATACATTAATCTACATATTAATACAGCGGAAACTTTTCGTACATTTTTAAGAATATTGCGCGCATGGAGTGTGAGTTTTTGCATACATACATATAGTTTATAGTAGTGAAGGTATCCAAGGATATTTTTTATATAGAAAAAGTACGGCCGAATTTTGACGACTATGACGGGTCTACTAGTTCAGATTATAATTGAACTTTCACTGTCCTGCGTGTTCTTAAGATAAACTACCCAAATACAGAGAGAACAGAGATCTTTATCTCTCCAATGACAGATCTTTGTTCTGTGATATCACAATCAGAAGGACAAAGCTTTGAGATTGGTAAGAAAGTAAGGTTTGTCACAACGACACGACACGACTTTATATCACGTATCAGACTACACGCAATAGTTTTTTCTACCAGAGTATCCAGCAAGGAAAATGGATAACCGCAATTTTCCGTACAGCTATAAAAAAGACGCTTTTTACACTCACAGCCCAACACTAGGATTTCGTGTAGTAGGTGCCATAGATACACTTAAAGACAAGTACACAAACACCCAGACCTAGAACAGAAATCAAAATTCATCATTTAGATTTATGTCTGGCCGGGGATCTAACCCGGAACCCTCTGTCTGATGCACAGACACACGCACGCTCTGTCCGGCGTGGGGACCGCTCCGCCACGCGGGTCGTCAATAATTTCTAGGTATTTTTAATGATCTAAGTTATACGCATAGTTATAAGCATGTCTTTCGAATGCTCGTCGACAAACTGTGCTGTTCGTACTGTGAAATTAAAATTTTGTTGTGCTCATCACATAAAACATCCTTTGCCATGTCATCCCTGTAGCGCGCGTGCCCTTAAAGGTTATTTTTATCCGACTACGGAGGGTAATGATTTTAGAGTGTACGTATGCAGGTTTGTATGTCTCATTCTTTGGCGCGCTCTACAGCCGAAATCACTTAACGGATTCTAACATAATGAGGTGTCGTTGAATTCGTCTAAATTGTGGGAGCATCCCATAGCTATATTTTTAAGCAGTCGGGATAATTATCTGTTTTGTAAGTATTACTAGTTAACATGCACTGTTGTACCATACGGTGCTGTGTCCCTAATGAAACGTTTTTTTTTTTTTTTTTAACATGGAAGTAACAAACGAGCATGGAGTTCACCTGATGGTAAGTGGCTACTGCCCCCCATGGACCTCTTT
>DWNM01000506.1:0-10647 GCA_018250375.1 Narcosius parisi helen
GAGGTAAACACTTCGATTAAAATAGTACGCGATTAAGTCCCGTTTACAGTATAAAAATATGAATACAAATCGTGAAAGGTTTCATCCATTAAACGGATGGGTGAGGGTCGGCCCTACTTCGTATCTCCTACTGTTATATTTAATATGTGAAACAATTCATTAACAATTCATATGGGCAATGGCCACAGAGTTTACTGAAAATTTTGAGATTGAAGACTACCCGAAAACATCGAATCTTTGAAAATATATTGACTTTTATAATATATAGTTCTGCGCATATACATATTAATTTTTGGTAGTTTGATAAAAAAAACACTTTAGTGGTTATGTATGCTAATTTACAATGAAACTTCTAGTAACACTATGTTTGTTGATTTAAGTTAACTTAATGGAAGTTTGAAATTTTTACTTTGCAGACTCTTTACGATGGACAAAATCGCGGGGAAAAGGCGAGTAGGAGGAAAGTTAAATCTTGGCTGCGAAACATTCGAAAATAGACCGGCCTAACGCAGCTGAACTGTGCTGCCGCTCGAGGAACCGGGACTGATTCAAGGACTACTTGGAGATGAATACTGCAAGAAAAATATTTTTACAGCATCGCATCGAATCGCAAAAATAGTGTTTCAAGGAAAGTTTTAATAAAGCTATAATCACATAAATAGTAATTCAGTATACCTAAACTGTAACGTGGATTCAATTTCGCACAAAGTTAAATAGTTTAATTGTCCACTAATACGGCGCTCACATTGCGAAACAACCCCGTTTCCGAGCGCCGCGCTCCACGCAAACGCAGCAAAAATACTCGTTACAGCGGGCGCAAATTAATATTAAATGTTTTTGTTCCGAATCGCCCTACTGCCGCGCAAATTGGATTTGCGTATTCAGTGCGCCATGTCATCGGTTTAATGTTTTCCAGATTCAATTTACTGCGCTATTTATGAGCACTCCTCTGGTGTTTAATGGATAAACATGAACTCGTTCAAACCAAAAATGTTTAGTGACAATTTGCCGCAGTCACGCAACTAGCTTTTTCAAGTTATTGGATCAGTGACCGACGGTGGCATCAAGAACAGCCTTGTCACCACAGTCGTTGTGTTGTATAGCCGCAATCATATAACCATTTTTCAAATTAAATATCGCTGTGTATAGTTAGTAAATTGTAATTGGAATTGTAACCGCTTATAACTTTTAATAGAAGTTAACTACTTTTTACAGGTATTACGCAATCACTAATATCACAAATCATATTCCATTTTGGGCAATGTGAAGCGTTTGAATCGAATCATTTGAAGATTGACCGCTTGTGTGTGTACCACGTAGAATTTACAATACTTAACTAATGCTATTGCTTATAAAATAACATTTTAAATAGACATATACTTTTTTAAATCCTATAAACAATAGCATTTACAATTTAAGCGTCATAAATAACGGTTAAATTAACGAATTCTAAATAATATTTTTAATTTATTACAATCGCTATCATGATATATTTCTATCGCAATATCTTTAGATGACGACAAAATATTAGACAGATACATAAACGCTTCGAAAATCGCCCCTTTATTGGGGTAAGTTAAAAGATTTTCAGTCCAATGGTCAGTGACAGATGAGCGGTTCGACTAGGGACCGGCACGCACCCACTAATGTTTGGTTCATTAGACTATTGTTTCGCTTAATTGCTCTAATTGTCTCCTTGAAACCTACGGGAGTTCTTGGGACATCGTTTAGATAAATATCTTCTGTCCTTGTAGTGTAAAATTTGCGGTTTACTGATATATTAGTTTAAAACAATCTTATTCAATTCGCGTTACACAATTGTTAATGACCACCGCACTATCATCGATCTCACAGAAGGTTCCGGCTTCGATGTACAGTAGAGCAGATTATGAAAATGACGAATTTGGATAATATCTCATGTTTCTAGCCTTTAAATAAACGTATATTTGTGATAATTTGTCTAATATTGAGTAACTTATACATTTACGAGACGCTCGATTATGTCCCGGCTAAAACGCAGGTTTGCCTATAGAGCAGGTCCAAAGCATTGCTCGGCGCCAACGCGAGTTGTAGTGGAAGATACCGGTAGTCAGTCCTTGTCGGATATTTTCAAACTACTATTATCACACCTAAAGGCGCTCGCGCCTCTTCACGATCGACCACCTGGGGGGCGACCGCTCCCGCGCGAACTCATTGGACTGGCGACCTCCGACCATCAGGAGGGCGACCGTCCGCGCGACGGCGCTACATGAAGTACCGGATCACCCACTAAACAGTGGGGCTGGTATTATCTTTCATGTTTTCTCATATTATATTATAATGTTTCAAATAATATTATATTATTATGAAAAAATATTAACGATACCGGGGGGTGTTCGATCACCTGAGAATATGCCCGGGCAAAGAGGGCATCCTCGAGGCCCGATATTCTCTGCCCACCGCCTTTAAGTTGACATTGCATCAGCATGAGAGAGACACGGAGGGTAAGACGTCCCCAAAACGATGTTTTCAAACTACCTATAAAACTTCAAACGAGTCAACTGCTGTCCAACAGTAACAACCGGAACATATGACTTCACGTGTCCTCAGAAGCACAGACACGCGTCTCAAATTTAGCCGCTATAGATAACTCATCCAAATCCTGACTCCGTCTGAACTAGCTTAACTTTGTAGACCAGTTACAATACACCAGCCGCGGAGCTATTGAACGCTTTATACCTCATACAGTATAAAAATAAGGTACGTCCCATGCACAAAAGTTATTTCCTCCTACCTTCCTAATTAGCATCCCAACTGGCGTACAAATGGCTCCTCATTCATCATCACATTGCTTTCAACAACAATGGCATTATCTCGTCCAGAACAGAGGCACATGGAGCGAGTTCGTTAATTAACTTGTGGAGTGGTCTTTGCTCACCGGCGGCTATAATTCTAGCAGGAAACGGCTTACTCCGACTGAATCCTAACTTGAACGCTAATAACTTGTAAATTGAGTTACTTGCACACGTCTATTTTTAGTAAAATAAATTTAAGTAACTTCTGTCAGGATTTTCCATTGGACAATACACGCATAAATGTGTACCAATTTTTATATAATAGCATAATAATGAATAAAAAAGACGATTACATGTATTTATATGTATGTTAGAAATCTGTGTATTGTATTGTGTTATGACAAAGAAACAAACGTTTTTTTTCATTATATAGTAGATTTTACTATCATAACAATATTTATTATTACTTGACCAAATGTAACATACTTTGGATTCTCAGTATATTTGTGTTTACGCTTTTACAACTTGTAGATAAACCCTTTGATCCACATGAGCCATATTATGTTTATGGTCTGCATCGTTACAACTTCGCTTTCATTAGCTCATTGCCAGAGCTAACAAAGGTGTGCATGGAGCGAGTTCGTTAATTAACTTGTGAAGTGTTCCCGCCGCCGCCTCAGCTATTATACTAGCTGGAAATGGCTCAATACAGACTTGTAACTTGTGAGTCGAATACTGTAATTAAGGAATTGCAAGAATAGTAGCCGGTAGAACGGAATAGTAGCTCACGCGTATGTTTTAGTAACAAGTGAACTAACTTCTAGCTTAGATCTCCAAGTACTGAATGAAGACAGCGAGAAACGGTCCAACAAAGACCTGGCTAACCTACGATTAGGTAGGAATTTTGAAAAGTAATAAGTAGTACTAGTCTTTTATATAATCTACTACTTATGACTGATTTAATAGTTTGTAAACTGTAGCAGTATTAGGGATTAGGGGTCCAAATTGCCTGCACTCACCTGCGATATTTTCACGAACTCAGAACCCACAGCGTGTCAGACCGGTGTGATAACCGCTCCGTCACGAGAATCGTCGTCACAAAATTACGGATTCCGTTCGTATATCTTCACTTACCGCTAATTGCTATTATAAAAAAGCAGAAATATGCGGTACCGCCGTACTCAAACCGCAAGGCGTTCTAAGAGTTCTTCTTCAAGGTTCCATGTTTGTTCGTAAGAACATTTATTGTTAGTAGTGCCCGTTCCCCAGTTTTATTGCAGACTTCGTCTTTATCACTGAGCCGTTTCAAACCTCGTACATTGAAGCTAACACTTTAACGGACTCACAGCGAGAACTTCTATTTTAGAGCTAATCCAATTACCGAGATGCTGCAGCCGAGTTCCACGCTCGGAGACGATCGTAGTTGCTTCTTGGACGATCATATTACATGGACGCTGTATGAACCGATCACAAAATTAGAAATGTTAAAAACGTACAAGGAAATAAAAAATATTAAAGACATACGTAAACAGTAAAAAAAATCTTTAAACAAGCAAACTAATACGATTTAAATACATTAATAAGAATTGTACCTCTAGTAAAAAGATGTAGGTCGTGGTAAGTACAATTCTTTATAGATCGACGTCAAAGTAACAGCGGCTACCCCTATTTCTACCCTATAGCTGCAATATCGATCGTTCTAGTTGAGAGGGGGTTGGCAACTGCAACTTAACATCTGATTAGTTGCTCGTTAACTTTCCTTATTTTCTTGTTAAAAAAATGACAATATATTTCTTATTAAATAAAATAACAAAACTAAATTGTTAATTTCACTTATCTAATGTTCGTCTTTAATCTACCTTTTGTATTGCTACGAAAAGCTTCTATTTAAGATCGAAGCGTAAGCTCAAGACTTACTGCGGTAAGTTGTCCTGTTGTCGTGTTTTAGTGATAATCCAATTACTTACTACGAAAACGGCCCGACTTTCCCGGATACGGGTACTAGGGTAAGTTATAGTTTCTTCAGCGATATGAATCTCTTTTCAGTAGATTGAAGACGCAATACAAATCAATAAAAATTTCGTAAGCAATACCAGTAATAATACTGCTTATAAAATGTAGTATTTTTTCCTAATATAGTGGTAGTGAACGATCGTACGGTCCAGCTGATGGAAATTAGTAACTGCCGTCTAAGGACATCTGTAGTCAACCCGAAATAAGAATAGAGTTCTATCTGAGATCTATAACTATAACTATCTGAGGTCGGCCACAGATGCGTTGCCACCCTTGAAGACTAAGTTGAAACACCAAAGATGAGAATGTCTCCCTTACCAAGTTACCACATCCTTCAAATCTGAATAGGTACAGCAGCGCTGAGATAGGCCACCGAAGGGGTTTTAGTGTAATAAGAATCCTTCGTCTCCCCAAACATGTTGTGATATTTGAAGGTTTTCTCCATCACCAAAAAATATCATCGACGCTGCTTTAATTCTGCTTCAAAGAAAATACATACAAATTAAAAAATAACGTCTTAACTAAGCTAATTTAAACAAAAAGACGTATAACGGATTTGAATTCATTAACCGAGTTCCTTATAAAGAATGGCCGCTCAGTAATTAATCCAGCATCTCTGTTAAACGGTACGCAAATTAAAATTAATTATTCTGTTTACACTCAACTCAACCTACATACGAGTCTACTGGTACATAAACGGAGCTAGGCATGTTATAGAACGCTAAGACCACAAGTCAGATTAACAAATTGAAGGATTATTAAGGCAAAATTTTGCTAGCATCTACTATCACTACTAGCCAAGTTTTTGAATTATTCCTAGTAACAAAAAGATATTTTTTACAAACTTTTCTATATCTCGCTAATAGGCACGATCTCTCCCTACAATCTGGGGAAGCCTGAAACCATACGCCACACCACTCTGAATCGGTAGAGAAAAGTTCAAATCGACTTTCTTTGAACGTCTTTAATCCGTTCGAGAGGATTTTAGGCCCTGGATAAAAAAATTACGTCTATTATTAAATGACAACAACTTAACCTGCCTTCTGAAGGAGGGTGTCTGAAATGGAGCCACGAGTAATATGGTTGAATACCATTTATCCAACTCTCTATCTATAATCTATTCAAGTCCGGACCATTCGACATTACTTAACTTTTTGAATCTGCTACGATGTACGTACTCAAGTAGCAAAGCAGAGCTTAAAGAGGTTATTATAGTAAGTTCTAACGTACCTAGTTTATTATTCTAGCAACGTACGCGCGCTCTATTCCCATTCATAATCTAGGGATAATGGTCAGTTCTTACGTACATGGTGCGGTCGGCTGGCCAGCTCAGCGGCCAAGTTCCCACGGGAGCTGCGATATACCACCTCCACATCTGCCATTAGATCGTATCTGGATCTGAATTGAAAACCTATTCTACTTAACGATCCGTCGATACATTGAAATCGCTATATTATTATAATCAGGTCGGCGAGTTGATCCTTATACATATTATATTAAAAATAAATGTCTCATATAGGTTGTACAATATTAGGTTATCTCTAAGCTTTTTTAGCTGTGATAAAAGAAGTTTACGGAGCTACGATAGAGACATTTACCTTTACCTGAATTTACTTGACCTTAAAATAATAGAAATTTTATTACAATAGCTATTGTCGATCACGGACATGTTGCTGCTTTTAAGAACTAAGTTGGGACGTTTCAAGTTAATCTGCTTTACAAGACTCTTACAAGAAAAATGAAAGCGGAATCAAAACACAGCAGTATTATACCGCTATAGAAGATAGAAACGTGGGTGGTGGTTGTGCCTCAATAATCGAATCACAAAGGTTGTAGCATCTTATATAATACCGTGAATGATAAACTATTTAAAACACAATCGACTGAAATTACAACAGCAAACTGGTAAGAATTAAAAGGAGAATGAAAGCAGTAGTTCACTAAAGTACCAAATTAATTAAACTACTTGATAACGTAAACTTAGCTACAACAACAGATTACTAGAAAAGTTAGTATCAACATAACATTGTTCTTTCCAAGTTCAACTGCGTTCTTATCTCGGTCCGTGGTTATCCTAACTCCAGTATACGTCTTAATTACGCCGACGTCTTAATTCGGTCATTAAATTCCCAAATTATACTCCATTCTGGTTTGTTTTATAGCTACTATCGAGCTGCTAAAATGAAGGTATCACACTTAGAGTTTATATTTAAGACTCGTCCCCGATGCGTGGCCACTCTAAATATACAAAGTTAGTTACATGTACTTACCATATTTCATGTATAGGTAAATATATAACTTTGTGTAATTACCTATACATGGAATATTACGTAATTTGTTCAATTATTTTACCTTTACCTTCGTCAATAATTATTATGGAATGTTGATATTGTAGATTCATCTCATCCATTCTCATATGTATTATTATTTGTATTCTAATATCTATGTTGTAATTTAATTTTAATGTATTTTACTAACTACACGGAATGTTATCAACGTATGCATTTAAAGTGCATTATAATACGTGTTAATATTATTATATATGTAAACCTAAAGTACACAATGAATTTGTGAGCACCGCGAAATACGTAATGAAAAGACCCAAACACGAGACCTCTTCATCCGGATCCGTTTTCATTATTACGAGTACATCTCACTCGTTACTGCTCAATTTAGTCATTAAGTTCGCAAATGACAGTCAGTTAGTCGACGAAGCAGCGATAAATCTCGCTGCTGTCGGCGATGGAGCGCGATACGCGATCGAGCCGGGAGAATTGCTCATAAAGCATCCGTTTAAGCTATAGGTTTTAGCTGCGTTACATAAACAGAGCAGTGATAGCCCAGTGCCATGAATAACGGCCTCCTGAGCTTTATGAAATTGATGTAGCAGTGCTGACGATAAGCAGTCGTTCATGGATATTATGCGTATGAATCTATAATAATCAAATAGGATTGGAGACCTACTTGGGGTCAACTTGGACAGGGTTAAAAGTGGCACAATCGGTTTATCGTATAGTCACAGAGCACGTTTAAATAGATATTAAAATATTCAAAATATGCAATAAAAACAATACTAGATTGAAATACTGTTTATATCGTGCTTAATAAAATACGTATTTACAATTTTCATGTTTTTCTTATAGCTTCTATTCTTTCCATACCTATATTCCGTCTACCGTAGCTTGCGTCCTTGAACAAATTTAGTGGCAACCTATCAATAAGTGCTATCCATAAAAATCTCGGAAGCCCTCTTTTCGCCCGGTAGGTAAAATCGGAAGTTGTAATTTATCTTGCGAACGCTCCCGTGGGATTATCGGGATATCTCAATCAGTGTCGCCTGCGCTGGCCGGCCGCCAGTCGCTGAAATATTCATAGCGGCACGCCCATTCACGTCTTCAATTAACTCGTTGCACGTTCCGTCACTGCTCCATTTTTCCTCACATTTGATCCTCCTCGATTCCCTCGCTCGCTAAGCACTGCCACTGGAAGTTTCCAATTTTATAGCCGATACCGTTTGCCAGCGAAATTTGTTGCAGTTTCCAGCACGATTGTGGTTTTATGCTGAACCAAAGTTCATTTTGGTGGAATTATAACGAGATATTGTTATCAGATACTCAGAGAAATTAAACAAAATGTTCATTATTTCTTTCTCTCAATTATTACGATTAAGTAATTTTTAAGTCCTCCAAATATTAATTCAAATGATTTATTTAATTATTTATCTCTGAAACACCTTAAGTTAAATGATATTTTTTAACAAGCAACCCGAGATGATGGCGTCTATATGTACATGTATGTACATATTGTTCAAATTTATTGTAAATCTTCCGACCTAAATAACCACGTATTACGGTGATACTCGTCTCTCTCACAAAAAATTATGGTTAAAAAACACATTGCTCCTCGTATGTGCGTGACTAATGAATGATGTGGGACAGGAACATGACTATAAATTACGACCGTTCACAAGCGCAGTTTACCGTCGGACGTCGGTCACCATTTAGACGGTCACGCGCGTAGTTAATCAAGGGAATTGGGCAGTTCCAGAGATCCCATGGCAAATGGAACAGGCCATCGGAGTATCGGACGCAATCCGTCGGGGCGGCAATTGAATATGGCGCTAGTCACATTTCCTGCACTTCGCGACGGAAAAGGATATTTGATATCGCAATAGTCATGGTGAGGCATCACTTGGAAAATTCGACGACTTCCTGCGCTACACAGTAACATGATTCACTATCGTTTCCATCCGCAGAGTAAATACAGAGATCTGTTAACGATATTAATACATTCTCCACAAACATACTTTGCATACATTTTCCAAACTAACATTTCATGTTTTCGTAACAAAAATAATGTTTCCTTTGTTCATATTCAATTGTGCCTCCGAGCTTACAATTAGGCATACTGGTGTTAAAGCTTGACTGAACTTATGCTAATTACGTATTATAAGAACTTATGCTAATTACGTATTAATACAGGTGTATTTTACAAGCTTTGATCAAGAATAATAACAATTACAGATTCTAGTCTATTACTTCAACTATTCAAAGTACAAATAGTTTATAAACTCCGGCGATTTAAGATATTTTCTGATCAGTACATTGTAAAACATTATATCCTAGTCTTTATAGGACGAATCCGTTATTGATACAAAATAAGGCTCCAATCCTCTCTCGATAGAGGCCCAGGTTTACATCCCAGGTTCGTACCTCTGATTATTAGCATATTTGAAATTACTTATCACTTGCTTTAACGGTGAAGGAAAACATTGTGAAAAAATTTACATGCCCGAGATCTTTAAAAAAACAGTTCTCATAGGTGACCGAAGTCTACCAATTTTTCACTTAGACGGCGTGGTGGACTATATCTTACACCCGTCTCACTCTGAAAGAAGCCCTGTGCCCAGTAATGGTATAATAGTGGGCTGTCGACGAAGGTTTTAAATAAATGGTCTGTGACAAATGCATCAGATCATCGTAGATCAATGAAGAGTCCATTAGATACCATTCCCAATATTGGTAGGCTTTGAAGAGATCGTGCATACAACTAACGCTGATTACAAATATTGGGATTGTGCTTTTCGGTGTTATTAACCGTATCGATTATTTTGAATGCAAGTACTAATCTGCACCTTAAATTATTTAATTATGTACCCAATTCTCATTAGCTTTGCAGTTAATTACAAAGTCCATAGGTAGTATAGTTCGTGATGTCATCAAAGAGAACTTATCAGCATTCGTGTTTAAAACGAAAAGAAACTACTTTTAGAGTTTATCGACACACAATTTTTCAGAACGAAACAAAGAAAGAAAGATATTTTCGATAAAAACACGTTTGAATTCCGATGCGTATTTGCGTCGGCCGTTCAGGGATGGAATTGGTCTATAAAGGCAACTTTACGGATGAAATGCATTTTCCAGGCAGTTTGAAAATTTCGGTATCGCTCGTTTCCCTGCATTCGCTCAATGGATGATAAATTTCAAAATAGACAATATCTTATGCAGAATATTTCGGTGAAAATAGAAAATATGTATGAGATTGCGAAGCGTCAAGCGACGCGTCGTGTACGTACGCCACGCGAGCCAGCAATTTTATACAAAGTATTTTATATTCTTCTGCTAGTGTCATGTTGAAATATCAAAATTCTGATGCTTTATGCTGATGTTACTGGTATAAAAGATGCTTTGTAAGCATGCATTAACTTGACTAAAATAGTGCCTGCTTGCTAACAATAAACTTACGAAGCTTTGAAAAGTGTATCCACACTTTTCAAAATAACTAATGTGGTATATGCATTATGATGTTATAAGGGGGTATATAGAAATAGTGTGTGAAGCGGCTACCCGGTTTGTTGAGA
>DWNM01000507.1:0-10642 GCA_018250375.1 Narcosius parisi helen
GATGCCACAACCCTCTCGAAAAGCTTGGCAACCTCGTCCAGCATCACGATGGGGCGGTACGCGAATGGGGATTCCGCCGGACGCCCTGCTTTCCTGAGGAGGACTAGACGACCTGTCTTCCACCGTAGTGGACATAGATACAACCTAAGCTAATAAAAAGCGTGTAAAAATGACTTTCAAGTTACTATGGCCGGAGTTTCGTTCAATACTAATTCAAAATTGACAAATTGGTTGAAGTCACTTTATAGAGTTGAAAACTATTGTTGTCTACCAAAGAAATATTGAAAATTAAGTTAAACATTGGTAGGAAGTTTTACACAACTCGGCAGAATACAATATTAAGTGACCAGTTGTTCATTTTAATTGAAAAATAAACCTTATAAAAGGCGTGAACTTAATTGTTTAACCATAATTTTCTCAACCCGTTAATATAAGGGTAGTAGAAAGCTTAATGGTTCGACAGAGGCAATGTCAATATCACAAGTGTGAAGCGATTTCATTTTTTATTCTTGAAGAGTGATAAGGCAGAAACATTCGAGGCGTTCAAGTTTAGTCCTCGGCGGTAGCAATGCGGTCGTGGTCAATCACGAGTACCCCAACAACAAAGGTGGGTGTCGGTGATCGTTTACTATTAGCTGCATACTAGTTTAGTACTTTGCATCCATATTCTACTAAATAATATTCTACTTTAAAAATATTATACTTTTATAGAGAAATAATGTGTTTTACTTTAGACATATTTTGAAAGACAGATGTGATTTAAGATAACCATTTATTCATTCAACGTATTCTCAAGAAAATAAAATTCAAGTAAAGTAAAATGCTCGTCGACATTAAAAATACAGTGAATTCTAAAATGGGTTCCCAGAGACACTCTTTTTAATAGTCTTTTTGAAATTATACTTAAACCACTTAGGTTAAAATTTGAATGTTCACCTTGTTATTTAATAATAAAACACTGTGTTGAATTTGTATCAACTTACGAGTCACTCGATAAATAAGTAAATTGTTCCGTAAGTTTTAATAAAATACCTGCTTCTTGGTCAACTAATGTAAAACTCACTTCGAACGTTCTTGTCTCATTGAGCGGAGAGTTAGTGGAATAATGGTACTCTTTAAAAAATGTGTATCTTTTCGTGAAATTTCTCATATAGCAGTTTTTCCCTTTCCAAATCTTATCTTTTTTGTAATAAAATTGAAGTAGCAAGCGAACATGCAGTCCTCTTGTTGATAAGTAGTAACCGCCCCCATAGACTTGTAGACCGTACAGAATAGAGTTTGTACCTGAATGGTTTTGAGCCTTCACGATTTGTATTCATATTTTTATATTGTAAACGGGACTAAATCGCGTACTATTTTAATCGAAGTATTTACCTCGACTCTCGACGTTTCGGCCGTAATGCGATTAAAATATACGCGATTGACTCCCGTTTACAGTATATAAATATTTCTACCTGAAGTTCATCACAGATGCGTTGCCGCTTCTGAGGACTGAGATGGTTGCCTCATAATTGTGCAAGTCAGTCGAACTGCAAGATCTGTCAAGTTATGTGATTAGGACAGAGAAAAAGACACACAATTTGACATCATACTATTTAGGCAATTATTTCTAAATAACGGCCAAGAAATTCGATGATTTTATTACATACATACTATGTTTTACTGGAATTGTTGATATTTTTTGATATTGTAAAAAGACTTATTTACGTCTTATTTCAAATCAACTATTTATTCAGCAAAATAATATCGCTTCGCCCTTCTTAAGCTTCGCTCCCAGTATCCACTGATCTTTAATGAAACACGTCGCTCCCGTCGTCCCCGGGGAACTACTCATCACTATCGGCCGCCGTCCCGAGCCGCGAGAACTGAGAAGAGGTACCGTTCCCTTATCTATTTACCTAGCATCCTTCCAGTTAACAAAATATATCGTTTACTTATCTTGAATTATTGCTTTCGTCTTGGAGACTGGATTTTTACAGAATTCTTTAGCGAATCTAACTTGATTTTATATTTCAGAATGTTTAGGCACATTTCAGAATATTTAGGTACAAGTTTTTTCTAGATACAGTTTTTTTTTGTATAATAGGAGTAGCAAACGAGCTTGCAGTCCACCTGATGGTAAATGACCACTGCCGCTCACGAACATCTGTAATCGACCCCAGGTTAGGTCAAAGTCTTGCCTGAAGTTGATCACAGGTCGTAAATCACAAAGGGTTCTACCACCTTCGTCCAATACGTAGACTCGTAACCGACATTTAAATTTCAGTGTCGCTGGGGATCGAACTTATAACTCGTTAGCTAATTCACCTTTTCGTATTTGGTATTAAGTTTGTTATAGCTCGGGACTGACATAATACGTATATACAAATCAATTACATACAAAATAAGTAGATACGTGTTGCAAAGCTCGTTCATACATATATTGCAACAACGACGTTTAAATTTGGTAATTTAAAATAACAAAAACAAATATTCTTTAAATCCAATATTGAACTTAAAATTCAACAGATAAAATACTAGGAATAGGCACTTCTTATTTTAAATTTCCTGTGAGAATGAACAATAACCGAAGCCATTTTAGAACACACGCGTGAATAAATTACATACATACTTATAATATGACATTATAATTTCACTTGCAAAATGTACTTAGCTATCATGCGATGGTTTAATGGTCGCCACCAAAATCATTTAATATTATTGACTTAAACATTACTTTAATTTTATTTACATTAATCGCTAAAATAGTTGTCACCTCTTTACCCGAATGCAGACATAATATGAAGTATGCGGAACTCATTCTTTGGCGCACCATGCAGCCGAAACGGCATGACGGATTAAGATATGAGGTGTGATTGGATTCGTCAAAATTGTGGGAGTAGCAGAGGCAGACAAACATTATATTTTAAAGCAGTTGGGTTGTTATTATTATAATAATTCGCCTAGTTTAATGTCCTCCTCTATCAGTACTTAATTGGTGTCGGCCCGTAAATGAAATTAGTGGAGACTTTGACCATTCTCCACCACGCTGCTTCGATGCTGGTCGGTGATGTAAGCCACGGGATAGAAGCCCAGTCCTCTTCGAAATTTGTAGACAGCTATAATGCTTCAGACTAGGTTTAAAGGCTGCTATTTAAAGATAACAATTGAGATCAATGGCTCATAGTGTCCTCTAAAGCAGGGGCGGTCAACATTTTCGTAGTTGCGCGCCGGATGAAGGATTTTGAAAGTCGTGGGCCATATAAAATAGATAATAAAAAATCATTACGAATGAAAAATATGAATGAGCGTATCGTAACATATCGTAACCCCTGACAGACATCGCATAACTTGAGTTATTTTTAAACTTCTTATTCTATTAGTTTCTATTAGTTATTCTTAATCTTAAGTGTAATAAGTTAAAATTTGCTCATAGATACAATAAATTTAATAATATACACGTTTCATATCACTTTGTTATCAGTAGTTACGAGTGAAATATTTGACTCAAATCTAATCTAAATTAATCGCTTCTATACTAAACGACAACTCGATCAAAATTAAATGCTTCTGTACTAAAGGCCGACTCGACATAGAGCTCGACGTCGGAAAGGGTCGGTATGGTATATCACATCTTTTGCTAAAATAATGGTAACGAAAGTGAATCACCGCGCAGCTCTTAAAGAGGTCACGCGAAAATTTTGGGCACTTCGAAAAATTTAAACAATGTTACGTGATACGTGATATGGCGAATATACTCGCACGTCTTATGCCATACGGAAGTGAATTATGTTCAGAAATTCATAGAATTTTTGTGTGAAACTCTATGCATACTGGAACTTATAAATATTGAAAGACAATTCGAAAGAGCGCGCTCTATGAATAATTTAGGGTAAAAAATGAAACGCATGTTTATTATTATTATGTGTTGTGTAGCACGAGACTTACACATTTTGATAATATAATAATAGATGTTATGTAGAAAGTAGAGGTACCGGTATTCGATCTCAGCAATGTCAGGGCTCGGTTCTCAGGCGCGCGCCGCATGGTGTTACAAAAATCTGCGAATATCATATATGTATAGTGTCGCTCGCGATAGACGCGCCGCACCTCAACGTAAACAATGCTCGAACGGATTGTTTGCGTAGAGTATTTTGTCTCATTTTTTGGGACGTACCCAGAGCCCTAGAGCCTTGGCAGGTTCACGAATTTTAACTTACCGAGGTGTCGTTTTATTCATTTAAATTGTGGGATTGATATTGTCTATATTTTAAAGCAGTCGGATTTTTTTTATTATGACTCTTTTCTTTTTGCTTTTTAATTATTCACATCTGTTGGACTAAATAAATACAGCTCTTCGTCGGAACTATCAGAAAAAGCACTACGACTGAATCGACACGGCTATTATGTATGTACGATTGTATGACTCGTTAAGCTGGTTAGCCGACAACATTCAGCCCACAGCCGGCCCTACAATGAATTGTAAAGAATGTATGTATGTTACATACATATAGGTCCTACGCAATCGATTTCGCAGTAAGTTGTAAGAGAAAAGAAATGATATCTAATGTTGGCAACGTGACTCAGACAACTAGATCGCACAATGATATTTCTTTGTGTACCTTTGATCAAAGCGTAATGTAGACCCGACCTTTCAATTTTAATGAGACCTTACAAATGAGATATTGTTTCATTTTTCCGATATTATTGAATTTTCGTCTACCCGAATGGGTAATTGTAATTCGTAAAGAAAGTTCCTAGAATCTAATATAGTTACAATGTTTCAAGGCAAACAGTAAATGATATCAGGTGTGTAATATTCAAGCGGCACGGTTGTTCCATTTTCACTGCAATGTGAGTTTGTCGTGCGGAGTTCCGGATCTGAGTAATATCAAATTGTAAATTTGATATTAATCAAACTTTTTATTCTAACATTTATTTTTTATCTATTGAGTTTCTTTGTACGGCGGTTATCTTTGTACGATATATGAGAAGATAATTTCACAATAAAATTGTCTAGAAAAACCAAAAAATGTACCTACTCATAATAATATTTCCCTGTATCGTTTTAGTACTCTAAAATATTATTGTTAAAGCCACAGGAGCAAGAGCAACTATTTGTGCCCGCATCTCAGTGCCGCCTGTCTTGAATGTCAAATTACACTATTTTTTATCTGTTGGGCAAAGAGCTTTTAGGGTGGCGACCCCACGTCACTGTTACCTGTCCCTTTATATATATATATATATCCATATTTATATCGCCATTAGTAATGGCCACAATATGTGATTGCGTATATAAACATATACCGTGACCTTTTATTATCGTCACATCAATCAGATCAGCCTTTACAAGTGCCCACGCTTTACTCAGTAGAGAGGAGTTTGCTACTGTCACTAATTAAATGTGCGCGGTAGTGGCCCCGGTACCTAAATTAGCTTCTTTTATAATATTGGAGTAATAGACGAGCTTATACTCCAGCTGATGGCAAGTGGTCACTGCCGTCTATGGACGTCTATGATCCACTTCGTATAGAATAGATTGTACCTGAAGCATCTACACCCTTCCATCGAAAAACGGAACTGCGTCACGGTAGAAATGTGTGGCGGTGGTGCCTCACCGGTCGGACCGCACTGACTCTACAAATCAAAGTTTTCTAGAAATTCTGTTTTCCACATTCCTTTAAAATATTTTGTACCGACCTCTTTCAATAAATTGGAAAATAATATTCAGACATTGCTTTATAACGTGTGGTTGAACGGCCGCTAAAATTCCTATTATTTTGGCTACAAATAAACCAAGATGGTAGTGGTCAAGTAACACCGTGTGAACTGAACTGAAATTTAAAATTTATGCTTTTAATACTCAAAGGTATTACTTATCCGAGGCGTTCTAGGTTAGTTATCAGGGCTGGCAACGCATCTGTGATCGACCTCAGGTTACACTCTGCTATTATCCGGTGTTGATTACAGATGTCCATGGGTAAGAGTGGCCGCCCACCGTCAGGTAGACTGTAGACTCGTTCGCTACTTCCATATTATAAAAAAAATACCCAAAAATTTGACTTCAATGCACAATCCCACAAAGTAGTACTTACAAAAGAGTAATCCCGCAGATGAACTCGGCTCAGGATAAAACATTACTCTCTTTATTGGTGTCGCCCATTGGAGATTATGACTTCACTTAAGTTTTAAGTGCCCTTCCTTAGAAGGCATTCCAGTGTTAAGTTTCGTGAAAATTACTCGGCACGAAGTTTCTAAGAAAATCCAATTTAGAGTGCTCAATGTAAAAATATCAGCGTGTATCAATTTTCACTCCACTTTTAATTATAGTTCCTTTTTTATGGGCGGAATAACATAAATATTGAAATACCTATAAAAGTTGCTTATAAATATATATTTCAATCTGAGTACAATTTCAATGTTACGGTTTTTAAAAGGTTCGTAAATTGGCTTAAGCGATAAACTTGCTTCTTGCAGATCCTCACGGAGGAAGAAGGTCACCGTACCGGTCCGATACGCATTGCGTTCCGGGTTAAATCCCCGGTCAGACACATAGGTATCTAAATAATGAAACATTTCTAAATAGAAGGATGTTTGTTCCGATTGTTTGTATAGTTCTGATTGTAGTATTCATCTTTCTGTATGTCCATGCAACCTGCGACAAGACAAAGATCTAGTGTAGGCAAGAAAGAAATGAGTGTGGAAAGCGTTATAATTATTACTCGTACAAATTATCCTTGCAAATTTTCTCTTCTATGAACTTTAATTATGCAAAAATTTACACTTGGACGTACGCAGTATCGGCAAAACATACCTAAAGTTTTCGCGTCACGTATTAATATAGAGATCACCTTGCCGAGAACTGCAATTTGCAATGTAGCCCGCTAGGCGTGGGCCGCGATGTGGCTACATCAAACTATATGCCACTGTTATATTGAGATTGTGGTAGGTATAATACGTTGTGAGATATAAACGGTAACTTGTTATATAACTGCAGCTAGCGTTGCATAAAACTAGTCCATTCCAGAGTTCCTTGAAATGCTACCCACCAGCCAATCCTCACAACGAATATAATATCTCTTATCAAAAGTCAATCTCACTACGTTATTCAAACATGAACACAGCAGCGCATACGCCTTAGTATCTAAGTAGTTTATTAAATTATATATCCTCAGCGAATCCTTCGTTTTATCATTTGATAACATAGTTTATTATGTATTTCGTAAATTAGAAATACTGCATGTACCGTTAATATTCATCTAAACAGGAATATTCAAAACGAATAATTTAAAATTCATTTTGTGTCATTGACAACTGAAAGCCTGGCGGCCTAATTCGTCATCTGCCACATAATCCCTCGACAACCGGTACACATTGACAAATTACAGCTGGATTTTCTATTTGGCAACTCATCGGCTCGAATCCGGAAAACCTGCAGGGAACTGCTACAGCTGACGACGATGTCGTGGCGACGCTCGGTCGTACAGTCCTATAAGAGAATGCTCAAATCAATGATTTTATACATTGACATATGCTTCTGAAGAGAGATTATGTAAAAGTTATATTAATGAAACAGCTTCGTGAGAAACGACCGGTAGCCAGTAGTGGGGGATAAAATGACCGCACACACAGCGTGATAATCCCGTGATATTGCTTATTGATATCGTTACATCCTATAAAATTCAACTATTGAAGACGAATATTATCTACGGACGAATATATAACGTCGTCGGATCGTAGCCGTTACAAATAAACGATTTATCAATATCTGGTGTGAAGGAAAGTTGTACAACTTTCCATCCATCTGACGCCGCTTTCAACAACATCGATTTTACAGACATTTCAAATTCTTAGTTTCATTTTCTTAATAAATTACACAAGTTTTCTAATATTACTGAGATTTCGTTATCCTCACGAGAACGCTTAATTAAACTATGAAAAAATCTGCTACTAAAATCCGGCCAAGGTTAAGTAAAGAACACGGCAGAGGTCCGTAACATTTTAATCAAGCAAAGTCAATTGACTATAATCGTGTAACACTTAAAATACGATACATTTTGATTTTCAAATAAAATATCCGATGAAAATGTAGTAAACTAACATGCAATCCATACGATGGTAAGTGGTCACTGCCTGCCATGGACATTACAGGTAGCAACCGACTCTATGTACGTAGGGATTCTACTTGAAGCCAATCAGAGATGTGTTCCTTCTCCTGAGGATTAAAATGGTCGTCTCATATACATATATATGTCAGCCGACATCCACACCCTTCCACCAAAAAAAAAAGCAAGAATTGCTTTACGCTAGAAATAAGTGTATTTTAATAGTTTAATTTCATAATTATATAGATCATATTACATACTTAATAAATTCTTCTGAACCTCAGACTCAATATTTAACCTTTTCTCGTAAATCGCCAATTTCATGGATTCCATTGGCCATATCGACCGTGTAATTTATATCGACAATATTTATTTTATGTTTATTTGCCAAACACTTTGAACTTAGAAAAGCTATAAATTATGGAACTTGTGACCGCACGTTTCTTTGAAAATGGTCACGAGATGTTAACTTATTACTTCCGTATAAACATTTCAGTTCAAAATATATCCCTGAAGTGTAGAACTTGGAGTTTACGCCGGACGGTAAAGTTTGCGTTTCTCTAAAATTGTCAAAAAGTCCCGGCTATCGAAATGGCAGTACTGTCGCAGAAAACATATAAAATAATCTATGATCTTCAATGATTTACTCTCGATTCAAAGCAGTAAACATGCGGAAAGTGATTAAAGAAATAATTATTATCACTCGTGTTAGGAGTTCTTCAAAATGTGGCACGTATTCGTATGCGAAACATATTCACCACTGTGACAACACTAGCGAAAGACAATGATCCGACAAGGACAAGGATTTTCTTGTCCACGCGACATGATAAATAGACCTCTGATTGACTTTTATAAATTTCTGCCTTCGTCGACGTCTGCTCTCGGACTCCTCTCACGGCAAGAGAGGCTTACGCCAAAGTCCACTGCGCCAGCAAGTGCAAATTTGTAGAGTTCACACACCTTTGAGATTTTTTTAAAGAACTGTCGGGTATGTACATTAATTCACGATGTTTTCCTTCAGCGATGTAGCAAGTCATGATTAATTTCTAACACGCACATGATTTTGAAAATCTGAGCTGCGTACCTGGGATATGTACTTCGGGCCCGTCGATTCAGAGGGCGCATTTCGACCATTACTTCACTATTTTATTATTTGGCTTTCACTCCCTATTTCTATCTCATATGAATATAAATATAGTCTAATCGAAAGAATCTGACCGATTAGAAAGATCTATACGGGCACAACAAATTACAGCTAAGATTTGTTAAAAATAGTCAAAAGTTCTTCTTACCTGTCTTCTTGTGAAACGAGTCCCTTACGTCGGGACTATAACAGAGAATATCTATGGTAATTGTCCATATTCCAGCTCATATATTATTGCCCCAACACATGTACCCAACCCATTTATTTGCATACTAATAATGTTAAAATATTTATCACGCTCCTCTGTGATTAATAGTTAATTTACATAACTGTCGTATTGAATAATGTTGGGAATAAATTATTATCACTTCAGGTTATTATAATAGTAGCATTTCTTGTACAACAACAGTTCTGTTTTACAAATGACTTATCTCCTATTGAAGAAGTTTTACAATTTATTCTAAAAATTAAATCAAGTTACTTAGGGTTTTTCAACTTTTATAGGTTTCAGCATGAATAGCAGCCCCCGGAAATTACTTGAAAAATCATTTATATATGTATATATACTGAAGTCTAAAGTGTCATCAAAATAGGCTCAGTCATTTTCAAGATTCTTCCAAATAAGTCGATCGAACGGTTAGCCGACGAGTATTTTATGTTTCGATATGTCACAAGTACACCATTTTCTTAAAAATACAAAGATAATCAAATCATAATTTAGTTTATTTGCAAAAATATAATTTATTACTAAAACTTTCGTGACATACGAATCGATTCTAAGTAAATCTAAAATGTATACGATGTTTGTACGATACACTAAACAAATGTTATTTTTTTACCCGGGCGGAACCGGTGTCACTTTATTCATTCAACGTCCTCACTTAGGACCACTGAGCTGTAAATACTTCGGACTGTATTTCTAGAAATGTCATTCTATGAAACTATTTCGTTACAGTTCGACCAATATTGTACGAGGGTACATGGATAGGCAATGAACTTTGTACACGATATTATTATCTCAATTTTGTTCAGATGTCATAGAGGAAATATAGAGGAATGAAACGCGTTTCTGCTTTATAACAGTCGTGTGGAGCGCTGTCGTGGGCTAGTTGGAAAGCCATCGTAAGGCAGATACATCGCACGGCAATTCTAATTGGATCGTGTAAGCTATGTGCTCATTCGTTACTTCTATTGTAGAAAAGTAGTAGATTAGTACATTGCGACCGTTTATGTATCACCGTCGAACCTATTTCTGACGTGAAGCAATTTTTGCGTTTCGGTGAAAGATAACGTGCATTATTATTATATTCGAAAAAAATATATACAAAGTAAAAAACGAAAAAATTTTTAACAAAAAAATATAACCGACTTCCATGTTCCTCAAAAGTAAAAAATAATATATTTAATTGTGATA